>BRZM01001095.1:0-14175 GCA_033238685.1 Lates japonicus | reverse complement strand
ATAAGCGATTTAACTGAGTAGAAGGTAATATAGGTCTTTGGTGTTTGGGAATTGCAATATCTTTGCTGAGGTCTCAAGTGAGAATGCTGATTGGTGGCAAACCAATATCTGGCTGCATGACAGCCCCAGTGCTGCCAAGAATGTGCCCCTCTTAAGTCCATAACCAAGTCACCAAGTCCTCACTGTCTTCAGGAGTGGGGCTCCGCTGCTGAACCTGCTGAACCACAGAGCTAGCTGGCTGGTTAATTCTCGTCTGTGATGTTCAGTTGCTGGCTATGGTACCAGGCGAAGGAAATAACCTAATGTTGCAGCTAAGTGTATTTAACCAGAAAAGCAATAAAACATGCACAGGCAGCAACTTCATCATTCAGCTGTTGAAGCCTGTCGATGCCAAAACCACACTGTTGAGCCTGCAGAAACTAACACGAGCCTAATTCAGCCAAATATGTTAAGTGCCAGCCCCTTAGCGCTCAACCCACACATATTGTACAGCAAAAGAAACTTTTATTTTGTGAGCTTTGATTAATACACATAAACCTAAATCTGCATGAACTGGCATCAACTTTATCCCTCATCTAAAAGAACTCCCTGCAACATAGGGACAGCACTACAGAGTTGAAGGCTTGCAGTGTTCGTTTTATGATCTTCTTAGCAACCCAAACACAGTAGAGTCAACTAAGGACTTAAGCAGACAAGGAGGGCAGAAATGGGGTCAAAAGCAATTAAGAGCTTGGTTTTCTCACACAGACTTTTAACCCTGGTCATAAGCTAAAGAGTGTGTTACAAGCTCTGTTTGCCTTTGTCAGTTGCTACAGGCAAAGTCCGTTTCTTTGATGAATCACCCAGAATCATGACTGTTGTGCCAAAAAGGCTCTAGTATCGGACTTCAAGAGGTTTTCGCCTGTGCCTGTATTTTTCTATATTTATATTCTGGGCATTTTGCAGTGACTACAACAGTGGTGAGTACAAAGCCCAATCACCAGCTCACCATTACCAGCAACCAGAGGCAAGAGCCAAAGCCTTCATACAGCAGCATGTCCTAGGTCAGACTTCCCTTGATGATTTGGGTGAATCTTATTATTTAAAATACTCACTGTAAGCAAATCTGTAGGCTCTTAAAACTAGAAACACACTACAGTATATATGATGATTTAAAAAACTGTGAGGCTTGCCCCCTTAATTTCCACACCACTTGGTAAAAGTTTGGACCAGAAAGAAACAACCCAGAGGGAAGTACTTTTCATTTAAAAAACACCTGTCCTTGATAAAAGCACCTGACCCAACCTGCTCAGTCTGGCTGCTCAGGGGCAAACAGCAGAACACCTGCTGTGGTTGCAGCCCTCACATGTGATTGTGTTTAAGTGGGTGAATAAAAGGCAGGGTGGCCAGTAAAAGGCCAGGCACATTCAGCCATCTTTTCCTGGAAAAATAAAGGCTTCGAAAAATTAACCTCGGAAACCTGACTCAATCCTTAGTCAGTAGGTCGCTCTCAGGGCTTTTTAAGCAACCACATGAGCGTGACTATTTCCTTGTAATCTCGAAATTTGAGTCTGCAGAGTGAACTTGTGAAAGTGCTGACAGAGGAGAAGAAAAGGAGGGGCCCTGGCAAAATGAAAATCTGGGCCATTGCCTCACAGCTCTGACCTTGGAGCATGTCCAGCCTGCCTGAGTCTAGATAATGAGCAGAAGAAGAAAGCAGGAGGGAACAGAGAGAGAAACAGACTTTTAACACACACACACCTCGTTTTCACAGGAAAATGTGGCAATGCAAACACAAGACAAATAGACATTTCAAATAGAAGACAAAGAGAGAGAACTCCTGCAGTAACTCAACCTATAGCTGTCCTATACCAAGCTGAGAATTTGGTGGGTTCACAGTTTGCTACACACCTTCCACCTGTATTCAAATTTCTCATATTTCTTTTTATTTATTTTGAAAAATGTTAACATTTAAGTGAAAGTTGTTAGATCATGAATCATCTGGAGTTTAAAAGGTAGAGGATGGCGACATTTATTAGGTGAAAGCTACTTGAAACCACATGTTTTGGAAGCAGTGGCACTAATAAGACCCTCTGGGCCCACATTCTACCCACAATGTGACGTAAGGCTGTTCATGTGTGGTTTAATATTTCTAATATGCGGCCTATCTGCTCACTTGATTACAAAGTTCAACTACCAGCCGAGCTTGTTGGGACTCTGCAGGTCAAACAAGGGTGCGTTTGCTTCTGTATTTACACTACAAGGTCCTTCAGTCATTGCACAATGGAGCACATATAAAAAGGAAATCACATGGCTTATGCAAACCTTGAGATAAACAATGTTTAAATCTCTTCATCCAAAGGTCTCAAAACATGATAATGCTGGAGAACAGAGGTTTGTTGTCAGTTTATAAGTAGATGTAAGAGGGTTACAACGAATGGTTTGTTTTGTGTAGATTTGAGCACAAGATACTGCACCTACATAATCTGTGAAGTTTATATCTATGTTTATACAACACTAATAAGAGCAACTTGACTGTGTTGCATGGAAATTAAGTTTTGGTCAACAGAGCAGGAAACTAGAGTAAAAGTATTAAGTCACTGACATTTTTAAGAGAAGAAATCAGAGAGTATGCTGATGGCCATGAGAAATCACTTTCATGCTCTCTGTCAGTGAGGCCAGAGATTATCTGAATACAGTGAAAACAAAAAAAATAAGGGGTTTAACTGACCCATAATTTCCCAAACTTTAAGAAATCCACTTCTTCTTGCACTAAACAAAGCAAAGAGTGAAGAGAGGGCTTCATATCTTTCTGAAATGCTCAGGTGGACTTCCACATTCTTAATATAGTGATACAGTGTTATCACAACATTGCATTATGGCGTCAATAAGCTTGCAACTCTAAACAGCCCACATGGTGTGATAACAGAGACTAGGTGATAAGCATAAAGCCTGAATTATGCAGGTATTATGCTCTCTGAGCAAAGGGATTCTTGCCAAACATCTGATATGTGGCTCCTGCAAACTAAAAGGAGGTAGCAGCAGACAAGCAAATGGTCTTACGTGGAGAAGAATGTGGAGAAGATCTAATCAGTGGACAATCTCACACTGGTCTCCCGTCCATTAGACCAAACCACAGTCATAATACGTCATTTGGGATCCCCTTTCATTTCATTATCACTGCATCATTGTGGCATTTTGTTTTGAAACATGGAATGGTCCGATTTGTGGCAGCATTGAGGTGAATGAACATACAAATCCCAGGGGTTAGTCCACTCTGTTTGAGGTTGTTAGGCTGTTTTTAATGCTGCAGTGGTTGGTCAGTTAATTAATATGCAACTATTTGGATAATCAATTGATTGTTTCAGTTGTTTTTTCAAACAAAAATGCCAAATATTCTCTGGTGTCAGCTTCTCAAATGAGAGAACAAAAGTATTTTATAGACTAAATGAATAACCAAGAAAATATCTGTCAGGTTAATCAATAACAAAACTAGTTAGTTGCAGCCCTAATTCAAGTTGATTATTTTTCCCTGTACAGTCCAACTCTCAAAAAGAATCTACAACCACAGAAGACTAATGAAACTAGCAAATATTCACATGTAAGAAAATCAGTGCCAGTGAATTTTTGGCACTGTTGCTTAAAGAAATAAACCAGAAACTGATTATCAGAATACTTGTTTTGTTGACTTTATGTCAACAAAAGTTGTCTTAGCTCTAATCCCACGTACGCTTCATTAAACCCTGGTATCTGGGGGTTCATTCTGTTCCAGCTCCTCATATAGTAACTAATAAAGAAAGCTGTATCAAAGAAGTGAATTTTCAAGAGTTCGTGTGAGCAGCTCAAACAACATTTGCTGTGACTGTACAGTGTTTGGTTTTGCAGCAAAGAGAAATCGTATCCACCTCATTTGTTGACCTTGCTAAGCTGTAACAGAGCTGGGCTGGTCGGAGTAAATTTTGGCAGAAAAGTAAAAGGAAACAGAAACATGTGATTACTAGCCTTTTCACTACATGGAACAATATAAATTAGGGAACTAAGACATCCTGGTCTGAGTGCTGTTTGGGTGTTAGGGTGAAGCTGGTGCTAAATAAAGAGAGACGTGTGGTATGAACCAGACTACAGCCCGTGAAGAAGAAGAGAAAAAAAGGCCTGTGTTGTAAACCACATCAGAGAGAAAGAGGCTAATTCAGCATCACTGAGGGAATGTTTGGGTCCTAGCTCTCTTTGTGTTGACCAAGATCACGCAAAGGGACACAGAACCATAGTATATCCCAGAGAGAGGTCCACAATACTCAGAGTTTAGAAGAGGGGCCACCTGCTTGGATTATGTTGGTTTGGTAATGTCTATTCATTCATAATATGTTGATTATTTTGATATATCTCTAATAATAAGGTTCTGGGTTTGAACCCCAGGGATTTTCCGTGTGCAGTTTTGTGCAGGTAACAGAGATAACTTCTGTTACAATTTGGCGCTATATAAATGAAATTGATGTGACAAGTAGGGTTGCCAGGGTTACAGCGTTTCCACTAAAATCGGCCCACTTGTGCTGTTGTAGTTACTTTGAGTAAACATCCACATAAAATCGTGTTATTTTTGTAGCGGGTGACTAAAATTCTTACACTGTCAACAACCACTCATCATTAACAACAGAGACGGACAAAGCTCTGGATTCTCTCTGCGCTAGTTGCCCCGTCTCCACCTGTTAGTCAGAGCCGTGACTACAGAGTAATATCCTCCAGAAAACAGAGCCACCTAATTCTTTTGCAGTGATTCACCAACCATAATCCAAAACATAGAGTACGACCTCTCTGGCTCTGTGTGGCTGTTGGCGGCGGGCCAGCGGGCTGTGAGCACTCTGCATGCAGGAGTGAAGTAGTTGTGAGCATGTTTGTCATTCACGCTGCCAACACAATGAAGTCTTCTGTAGAGCCTGTGGCACAGACCCCGGCACTTCAAAGACATAAGCCCACATTCAAAAACCACCTGCTCCCCACATATTTTCACTTTCCTCCTCATTGGAAGACGTTTTCTAATGCAGATGTTCTGCACTTTGGGGACTGGCTTGACTGGAAATCTGTTCCAGTCTGTACAATATCTGAACAGCTATCTATATAGGGCTGTTATGATTAGTCAATTAATTGATTAGTGGAGCAGACAGAAAGCTAATCAGCATTTTTCAAGCAAAAATTCCAAACATAGTTGTTCTAGTTTGTTTTATACGATGGTAAACTGAATACAACAAAAAAATGCAAATGAAGACATCACTACGAGCTTTAGGAAATTTATCACAACTTTGTGTCACTTTAGAGACGAAACAACTCATCAAATCATCAAGAAAATGACTAGCAGAAATATCATAGTCAAGTTTTTTTTTTTTTTACCTCTGTCCTAAACTGAGTCATTTAATGTTGAGTATCTGCCAGTACCGAGTCCAATCCCAATATTTATATTTTCTTACAAAATACAGCTTCAAACTCCAAACTAAACCCAAAGCAGGCTTAAAGCATGGCTCTGTATCAAACTTTCCTGTTGTGTTTCCTAAATATATTTTGTTAAGTATTTTTTGTATACATTGTATTTGTCGTTTCTTCTTCCCTCCAGCACCTCTGCTATCAATAATGTCTTAATATTTAGGAAAAAGGTGGTGTTTGCTTTGAAGTTTTTCATTTACAGCCGAGTGCCTCCCATGAAAGCTGAACACTGGGAATTAAAAACGTTTACTCCACTGTACTGGAATAACAGTGGTGGTCGTGGCAAACAATTGAACACTTTGAATCTGTTACTGTGGATGGAAGTGTGAAGAATGGGGTGAGCTTCAGTGCTGTGACGTAGATCCTGTAATTGTTAGAGAGTGGAGCAGTGATGATGGGGGGGGGGGTGGTTCCCCTGCCATAAAACCCACCATTAGACGCACGAGCTTCAACAGCATCAACAACATGAGGTCATTACTTAAAGATAAACAGGTGTTGGGAAATTCTGCCTGGTGTTGTAATGAATGTACATTAAGGCCAATTTTGTAGTTAGTGCACATCCTCAGCCTACGTCATACACAAGCTACAGGAAGGAAACACATACTGAGGAAAAGGTGGGAGTCACGACCACAGTGGTTTTAGTATCTGCAGTAAAAACTGAGGAGTGACTGCATTTATTGACACATTTATTGTTGTGACAGAAAAGTTTACATATAAATATTAAACAGAATTAAACACTTTGACAGCCAAAAACTAGGTCTGCAAATCATTTTCACTACCAATTAATTTACTAAATATTTCCTCAATTAATTGATAATCGCTTGGCTATACATTTCAGAAACTGGTCAGAAATTTCCCTCACAGTTTCCAGGGGCTCAAGAGGATGTCTTCAAATGTCTGACCAACAGTTTAAAACCTAAAAATAATCACTTTTCAATCATATCAAACAGACAAAAACAGTAAATTCCTCATATTTTAGAAGCTGTATCAGTGAATGATTCTTTTTCCTTGAAAAATAACTTACATGATCAACAGAATCATCAAAATATTTGATGATTGCCAGTCAACTAATTGATTATAATCGACTAAGTGTTTCAGTTCTACTTTAATCAACGTTCTCTGTAAATAATGGTATACCTTTAATTAATTTTTTTAATTTTCTGTGCTGCCCTACGCTTACTGAGATACAACCATGTTCCGCAGCAGCATTAAAAATAGTGCAGCGTCAGTCCTCCCATTTCATTAACTGATAATTTCCTTTATTAATAACCATTAAAAGGAAACAGACCGCAGATCAATTAAATCAAACTGCAACAGCCCCAGCATGCTAACAGGCCTGCAGCAGGACTCCCATGGGAAAGTAATCGGGGTATATCACAGTATGAGCGCTCCTCATCAGGCCCTGGTTTCTGTATTAGCAGAGACTTTCGGTGACCTGCTGGCTCTACAGCTGCTGTCAGTGACTCAGGGGAAACTACAGCCGGGGTTGTTTGACCAGTGACTTCATATCATGGTGCTCAGCCAAGTTTACAATCAGAAAAACCAATCAGGAGCAAGCAATCGTGTTATAATGATTAAGATGAGAATTACTGACAGACATGTTGCTGCTAATTACAGAAATTAGCTCATTTCTAGGCAGTTCATGTGCACAAAGTATAAAAACATATGTATCCTTCTTTTGTGACTTTTTATTTTTTAATCTCTTGATGTTAGTCTCTCTTGCATGTCCTATTTAGAACCGGATATCATAAAATTACAGCTCCACAGATGTTCAAACTTGGACAGAAATTACATCAAACAAACAGCCATTATTATTGTTCTTTAACTACCGATACAAGCGTTACACTTCTAATTTAATATGAAAATTATACTGCAGATATTGGCCTCTTTAGGGACCTTGAACGATAGAAAGGCATATCAAATATGTAACAACATTTGTTCTTAAATGCATGTGGGGAGAAAAGCCACAGTCCTCTGAAGGGAATTTTCAACTCTCATAGTTGAAGAGGAGCCAGAAAAGCTCTCGAGGCTGAGTCTAATGTCTACTCTCAAGTGGAAAACTAGGCTACTAGGGTTTACTGCCAAAAATACATAATTTTTGCACTAGTGCATCTCTGCTCCGGGCTGAAAGCATGGTTTATGACCAAAGACAGCTTTCCAACTAAAATGAGGATGAGAGAAAAAAAAATATGTGGGGTGTGCCAAACTACCACTTGAAAACAACCCTCTCCACATTTGGGGGCTCCATATTTTCTGGCACAAAGTTGAAAGCAAACACCAAAATGGAAACAGATGTTGAGCGAGTTGCTCCATGCTGGTGTATATTCCATGTTTTCATCCATTCTCTCTTTCTCTCCCGCTCTGTCCTCCTCTCTGGCTAAACATAGCGAGTGGGGGTTGGAAAAATGATGGTAAAATGATGGTGGTCAAAGCAGAAAACTGTGCTGTGAAAATCTCAGATCGGTCCCAACCTGTCAGCATGAACCTACAGTGGACTTAAAAGGCAGGAAACATTGACAGATCACTCTCCCAGAGGGCAAAGGTCAATTAGAGATGGGGCTATGTGCTTAGCTGCGACACCTAGGTGCAGAGGATCATTGGAAGTGGCTTCCCATAAGATTAAAGCAATTAAACAGAGATCGGAGAGTGTTCATAATGTTGATATTCAGGTGGCGCAAAAGTCTGATGTTTGTTAGCCTTAAAAATAGAGACACAGAGAAACTGACAAAAATAACACACATTAATATTGTGGTTGCTTTTGCAAAATGGCCCATGTTGCTACAACCTGTGATAGAGATTTATAAACATCTATTCTGTAATAGATGCTAATAACTAAATAGCTCTTACTTTCAGTTTGCCCAAGTCTGAATCAAATTACATGTTTCTCTCACATGCAACTTGATACGTACAGCAAGTTAGAGTGTACTGTACAGCACAATAACACAACACCTCCAGGGAAAGGGTTTATTAGGAAACTGAGAGAGTAGTAAGAGTTTATGACCTGTGGTGGGAAGGTTTGAACTGTTAGCAGACAGCCAAAGTTAACTTGGCTAGCTGTATTTTTGTCATTTATTCATACACTTTAAGAAGGGAAGAGGTGTCATTTGACGTCTATGGGAAAACTGTATTATTTATAGACTGAGAATGATTGGTTAAAGGTTTCGGTTTCTGACAAACAATGTCTGTTCACCACAGCCTCTGTCTGCGGTATAGCTGAGGTAGTTTCCTAGCATTGTTCGATAAACCATAACATCACTGACACTGACTACTTCAAACTTTCTGCAGTGACTCAGCGCTCTCTGGTCTCCACAATCAATCAAGAGTCAGTGCAGGCTACATATGATGATGGTGATGATGGAAAGGAGGAAAGAAGGAAACCTCATAGACTAGGTAGCATGTTGCAACTAGAGCTGAAATGATAGTTGCACATAACAGAAAAATAATCTGCAACTGTTTTGATAATCAAATAATAATTTCTGTAATTTTCAAGTAACACCAGTGACACAACGCCAAGTATACTCTGGTTCCTGGCACCCAAATGCTGTTTTTCTTTCTAAACTAAATATCTATCTTGGGTTTTGGACTGCTGGTTGAACAAAAAAAGACAACTGAAGACATCACTGTGGTCACAGCACTTGGCATGATATTTTTGACTTTTTGTTGACCCAACGATTAAAACTGATGAAAATAATCATCAGTTGCAGCCTTTGTTGCAACAACAACAAGCATCAGTATCACCAATCAGCTGCCATGCTTTTAAGAAATACTGAAAAATAAGGACCAGTGACCAATTAGATTGTTCAGCTACATTAACTGCTGAGGTCCTCATACTTCAGCCGTCCTGGTAATACACAGGGGCATTAAATCACCAGAGTGTTGAACCAGCCAACTTCAAGTAAGACAGCTGACTGGGAAGTTTTCCTTTATTCAAAGCCCTGAATGCAATCCTAAAGGAAATGCTCTGATTTAAAAAAAAAAAAAAAAAAAAAGTTCCATTCTGCAAACAACTTTCTAACATCTGTTCCTCGTTTTAGTGTGTGTGCGTGTGTGTGAGAGAGAGAGAGAGGATGTTGCAGCAGCAAAGGGAGCGGGGGCCGAGGGAGGAAGGAGAGAGAAGGGAGGAGGCGCTTTCTCAAATCTCTGGAAAACACAAATTGAGAGAGGAGGAAGCTGAAAGCAAACATCCCATTTACACAACGCTTAGGGCTTGATGAAGTTTTAAAAAAAAAGAGATTGTGAGTGAGAGGTGATGTCAGAAGCGATACTACTGCCAGGAATACATCACATGAACACCCACCACCTAACAAAAATGCTGAAGAGCTCATTTACACTTTGGGATGGAACCAGCCATTACTCAGACATCCTAAATACTTACTAAATACTACAACTGACATAATGAAAAAAGACTGCAAGTTTTAGGATGCACCACCTAGTGCAGTCCCTACAAAGCTGAAACAATCAGTCGACTAGTTGATCAATTAAAACTACTTCAATAATCAACCAATTGTCAAGCCAATGACACCCATGGTCAAGTGTTTTCTTCGTCTTAAGTAGTTAAACAAAATGTCTTTGGACTGTTGGTTGAACAAAAGAGCTGAAATCATTAGGCGATTTAACTGATTAGTCAATCGATAGAAAACTAATCTGCAACTTTTTTGATTAATCGTGTCAGTCATTTTAGTCCAGCCCCTGCTTTTCTTTGCCATATAACATTATCAACTGAGTATATTGGAGTATTTGGACTTTCGAGCAAGTCAAACATGACATTTGAAGATGTGCTTTGGGAAATAACAATGGCCATTTATTTACCACTTTATAGCCTAAACGATAGATAATCAATAATGAAGGTAATTGTTAATTGCAGTCCTGAGAGGTGCCCCCCCTCATCTGAATGAATACTAGTAGGTGAGATATACTGTAAATGGCTTTGCAAATTCTTGGATGAACCAGCTACTGTGAAGTGAGTTATCTATACTGGAAATAGAAATGCAAACAGGAGTGTATATTTACAGTCACTTATGTTAGTACAATGTAGTTTATTATACGCAGCACAACAGAAACTAAAGCTGAAGTGTGTGTAAATACTGCAGACTTGATGATAGAGCCATTGAATCAGGGCGTATACTGTCCGACGGTGTCTTTCTTTTTGTATGCTTGAAATTTTAAACAACGACCAGAGAAGGGTATTGGCACAGGCTGTGACTTCCCGCATTCATATTTAATATATTTCCATGTTTACATAATTTATATTCGGATAAAAAAACAGACTCTGGAGCAGCCTGATACAGCGCATATGCGCTCACCACACTGGTCAGTGAGTGTATGTTTGGTTTCCTATCCCCATCGGGCAGCCTCCCCGGCTGGCCCCAGCTTTCTCTACAGACAAAAATAGAAAAGTAGCAGGCAGCAAACAGCAGTTAGCTGCTTACTGCTGATTAGCTTAAAGCAACGCTAGCTTGGATACTTTTCAGCCACCCCGTGAGATAAATGAATAACCACTAAAACGGGACAAAAGCCTGGCTGTCAGCACTCACCTGAACCGCGGGGAGTCCTTCAAACACTCCTCGAAATCCACAGTTATCTTCATTTTGCCGCAGTGAGTGACCCCGCAGACTTGCTCTCTCTCTCTCTCTCTCTCTCTCTCTTGATTAAAGACAATAATCCAGGCTGAGTCTTTCTGGCTAATTAGCTTGTTTGCTAACGTTACTGTGCGCCTCGGTCCCGACCAGCTGGCTCCACTCTTGTCACTGCTTTGCTAGCCAGCTAGCCTCAGAGGGCCAGCAGCTACGGGTAAAAAGTCGCGGCAGTGGCACCATAAACGACTGTATGCTGAATGTGTGAGCTGCCCCCCCCCCCAAAAAACGCACTGGATAAAAAAAACTATTTGAGACGCAGCGGTCAGCGGTGAGAGCAGGAGAGTGCCGTCCGGTAGCTGGTTAGGTCATAGCAGCCAGTGGGAGAGGAGCTTTTTCTCCACCACAAGTACTACAGATACAAAGATCGTCTATGCCGGGAGGAGGGATCACCATCCAGTGCGCATGCGTGAGCCCCGCTCTATTGATGTGTCATTCACAAAACCAGTTAAAAAAAAAAAAAAAAAACGTTTACATTGCAATGGAAAGATGTCTTGTTTTGATTCCCTGATCATGACAGGAATTCTTGCTTGTGTTTGTATTTAATTAATCTTTTATTTTATCCAACGTTTATATTCTGAAATCAAAGTTTATGAGTTAAAAGCCAAATGCCCCTGAGCTGATTTCTACATCAAACAATACATTTCATCTGTAGCTGTGAAAAAAAGCTAAAATGTATAACACAAGTATGCTTTACAAGGTTTTTATGCAGTTATATTTCTTCTCTATATACATATCTATTGTAGTGTAAATGCAATACATGTTTTGAGTGTAACTACATAATTCTGTGTAATTTGATCTGAGCTCAGGTCTTTTTATATGAATAAAAGATCTTTAGACTATGACCCCTCATCTTCAAGACTTAAAGATCTTTGGGAAAAAAACTTTCTGATGAGGCATAATTTATGAAGGCTTTATAAGTATAGTATAGTATAAGTAATTAATGGCTTTTATAATGGTTAATAATAAATTTTAAAAAACTAATTAACAAATAAAAAGGAAATGTTTTTAAATGGTTTATAAATTGATTTTGGTCCGGATGTCCTGCAGCCCTATTCCATAAGATGAGTGGTCAGACAGTCCATTGGAGATGTCTCCTTAATGAATAAAATAACTAAAAGTACAAAAGTGCCACAGTGGAGGAGGATTTTCAACAACCTGGTAACTCAAACGTTCTTGTTGTTGATCTCTGAAGTATTAGTTAACAATTTAATATACAGCAATAAAGCCTTTAGTTACACTTTTAAACCCTTTGTAATCTGTGTCTTATCAGAAAGTGGCACCAAAATAAAAATAGAGATGTCAGGAAACCTGGAAGTAGCCAGAAGACATAAGTCAAAACTCTGCGAGCACTGAAACAAGATTTCTGTCATCACGACTACAAGCGCGTCAGAGGTCAAGGTCTTCATCAGTGTGGATGGAGTTTGCACAGTTGTCATGGAGATGGTTCTGTTGAACCACTAATGGTTTTCATCATGATTCATTGGATCTGTCTCACATTAGATCACGTTCTGTGCACATAAACACTTTTTATTGTCTGCACTTTTTGCTTCCATGTTGCTTTTAATACAACAAACACTACATCAGAAACTGTCTTGTGTTTTAAAATGCACCTTTATAAGTAATTTACAGATAGTAGCTTGTAAAAAGAAATGGCTGACAGTGGCATTGAAAATTATTCTGAAGTAGCCTATAATTGATTCATTCACCCCCATCATCATGAATCATGGCTCTCCCCAATATGATAGAGCTCTGAATAATAATATAAAATATAAGTATCACTATGGTGATGGTGATTCTGGCCCAAATAAACTGCCAGCGAAAACCAGGGCAGAGTGATCCCTCTGTGTTTGTCTGTCTGCACAATCTTTGAATCAGTTGACAGGAGCTTCCTGATCCATAGGAATTAACGTCGACAGTGTCCAGAGACAGACGCCCTATTTCTTACTCCACTGTGTTTCCCTCTGTAGATTTCAACAAACAACTCCTCAAGTGTAAATTCTACGAATTCTTTAACATTAACAAGACGAATACGTTAAATGTTTGTTATTTTTATCCAACAGTGAAACAAATCTCTCGATGCTTGCGCTAAACGGTGTTGTTGCGGTTGAATGAAACACCAGATGATGCGTTCAATCCCGGCTGTAAACCCCACACTACACCAAACATGCAGGATAATCCTTGCACGAACACAGTCTTCTGCTTTATCCTATTAGAAAGCCAACGGGGAATGACAGATATGTTGTACACCAGCGCCACCTGATGGTAACACTGAGGTACTGGCATGTAAAAATCACAGTAATGGCGCTCTATTTGTTTATTTAAAAAACATCATACAGTGCTTCAGATTTTTAGATGTTTTCTGTCTTGAAGGGAGCTAGTTGTCAACATTAATTCCCACATGGTATGAAAAACAACATGCAGAGACTTGAAACATTTTTAGCATACTGCAGATAAACCATTCTGCTGCAGATTTCACTGATTTGAAGTTACAGTGGCTGGCAAAAGTTTACTTTTAAAGTAAAAATGTACAATAAATTAGCAGTGTGTAAATTGACACTGGAGAACAGCTTTACAGCATGCTTTAAAAGGGAAACCCTTCATTTAAGTATTTTAGTTTAATGAAAGGTACTTTTTTATTACAGCTATCTTATATGAGGATTAGTTAATGGATAAAAGTGTTTCACCCATTTATAGATTAAAAATGTGGATTTTTGTTTGCTGTTGGTTTGTTGTCAGCACGATGATCACAGACCAAGTTCACTTAGTTACATTCATGGATGTAAATGACAAGCTATGTCAAGAGAAAAGAGGAGGAAAAAAGGCAAATAAAAAGAAACTGAAGTCTTGTGTCCTCTGGAGGCTTCAGCCAGACAGAGATGTGTGTGTCAGAGATATCTGCACATTTTGTCCTAATAAGTGCATGCATCATTCAGCTTTTATCTGACACTTTGGATCAAACATAAGCCACAACAGACATGAGTTCCTAACAACATTTGTTTAATGATAGGAGGCAAAACAAAAACAGAATACACACAATCTGATGATTAAGAACATGCAAACTGGAAATACAAAAAAAAAAAAAAAA
>BRZM01001094.1:0-26832 GCA_033238685.1 Lates japonicus | reverse complement strand
TTGTCCTCTTTGTAAGAAGATTCAGCACTTATTACACGTAACCCAGCACAGAAATCAATGTGTAAAATATACTGCATAATAAAGAGGATCAGAAAAGCAATGACTATGATAACGTTTATTGTTGACTTATCTAGTAAATTACACCAAACAGTAAAGTAAATTTGCTGCAAACCACTCCAGGACTCTCAAGGATTCCTGCACTGGGAGCTTCCCTCAAATCTCATGAAGTGCTTGGGCAGCTAATCAAATGAAACATGAATGTTTAACTGGTACATCCCACACGGGGCAGCAAATGGGAGGTCTGAATGATTCAGGGCACCCAGAGCTGGACAGGGGGCCTGGAAGATGCCAGGGATTACAGAGTTTCTAGTGACTCCACTGGATTTTTCATGTTTTGGTAAATTACTTAGTTTTAATAGGTCAACTTTGGTGAGACCAGTTAAAGTTTGTCACGTTGGTGAATGAAATACAAAACAAGATCAAAATAAAAAATACATCAGGGAATTGTTTTATGGCAATGGCTTAAAGGTGCACTCTGCTAAACTTCATTCTGCTGGGTGAGATCCTCTGACATGCTGTTGAACTCAGTGGCCCGAGTGCTCATTCCCAGATACTGCTTCAGGAACTCGCTGAAACGTTTTTGGTTGTTCCATTTGCGGGCTGACTTCCGAATGCCGATGAAGCCGCCGTACCTCTTCTGGTATGATCTTCCCGGAGACATCAGCTTCCTGTAGCCGTGCCTCCCTTTGACGAAGCCGCCAAACCTCTTGGAGACACTCAGCCCTACATCACCTTGTCCTCGTGCTGCCACGTCGGCATCCCCTTCCTCCTGCCCAGCCTCCTCCTCATACTCATCCTCAAGGGACAGGGCATTCTGGGAATTGTAGGCAGTGTTCAGCTGCCTGCCCTTGCCGCCCAGATCCCCCTCGTCCACCCCAAGGGCCCGGGTCACGTGGTCGAACCTCTGCAATGCAATGGGCAGCAACAGGCCTCCCTCCACCTGCTCCTTCTCCTCGGGAAACAGTGCCTCCACCTCCTCCTGAGATCTTTTCTGCATAGCACCACTGAGGGAGGAAATTGGTGATGACAGCGCCTTACGGCAGAAGTTCCAAGAGAAGGCTGGAGAGATGTTCCCTTCGCACTCAATGAGACACACCTGACAGAGACAAAAACACGGGATCATCTTTATTTCTGCTCTGAAATCAGCTCAAGTCAGCATGGTAAGTATTACATCTGTAAAACAGTTTCATCATGAGAATGTTAGTCACTAACTAACTAACATGGCTACAGACAAATTACATGAGTCTTTAGGTAGATACCACAGGGAGAGGTAGAAAAACAGCTGTGTGTCATGATGTGGGTGAACTGACCCTTTAAAATGAACACCTAGAGCTTATCTTTCATTGTAACCCAAATGCAAAATTGCAACATTCTTCAACAAGCAAATATGTGTGTCTTTGTAACACATAATTAAATCTGGTGGTAGATCAATATATATTTTTAGGACTATTTGCCACATTATTGTCTTTGAAATTCAGGGTTGCACCTCTCACACATTTTGACTTGACTTTACAGGAAAAGCACAGGTGTAAATAATAACATTAATTAATGCACAGTAGCTGGGCCCCAGTCCTGTAATTTATTCACATTATCAATTACACCTGCATTTTAAATACAGTATGTTGTGACAAAAAACACTTTATATATCTTAAAAATTAAAATGAAACATTACTCAAAGCATCTTATCAGTGCTGTTTGAGTGGAAAGCCCTTAACACTGTCTTAACTCAGACAATGCAAAAATCAATATGACAGAAGGAGACTGATTGGATTTCTTGTTCGTAACCTATATCTTTTACTTCAGTGGAATCATGTTTGTCTGAGGGTTGTTACTGTGGATGAAATACTGTATTGCTTTGAGCGCAACTGTTTCCATGACGCAGACTAATCATGGAAGCTCTGGTCCTTCATTGATTTATAAGTAAAATACCTTTCAGCCAGGAGGCAGAAATGGAGATAATAAAAGGAGAGTAAGGAGAGTAAAAAAGACAAATGTCTTCAAACAGTCATATATCCGTACAAGGTAATAAAAGCTCAGTTCCACAGGTTTACTTGAGGTCCCTTAAAACTGAAAGTGCCTAACACTAACAACCAAAGTTTTAATTTTTGAACCTTGCGCACTTAAATGTCTTCTTGTGTGTTCCCTGTCAAAATGTCTGAGAAGCAGATATGTTATTAACCAGAGAGAAACAGCCAGCAGGCATAAGCACTGAGAGGAGCAACACACATCTATCCCCAGGAATCAATTAGCCACAACAAATTAAAACTCAAATGCCAAAAGGGTAATTTGTTGAGTAAGAGACAGTGAGGGAGATGGAGAGAGAACAGGGTGAATACACTGAGGTGGGGTGAGGGGATTCCACTTATTTTACCACCAAATTAAAAGAGCCCTGTGGACAGATTGTGTTAGTGTGAGTTTGTATATTTATGTGTGTGAACAGACCTGTTTTGTCTGGAGCATTGGCTAACTAATAATTTGCAGCATGATTTGTTTTTTTGTTTTTTTTAACTTATTTCACTTTTGTTTCAATTTGTCACATTTCTCATTCATGACTATAACTACCCAAACAAGGAGTTGATATTGACCCTTCACATCAGAAATTGTGTTCCACTAAGCCATGAACAATACCAGGACCCTGAAACTGGCACAGCTAAATGGAATTCAGCAAAATGAGTTTAAGTGCTCTTCCAACCGTGGCATTACAAAATCTTCCATGAAAAAGGGCCTGATAAAGGATGAAGAACAGCATCTAAATTTTTCGGCCCTATTGCAGTCCATGTTTGTGGTCCCAATAGACAGGAGATCTAAATTTGTTTAGGTGCCTGCAGATACAATGGAAGTCTGTCCTCTCTGTTTTGGGTGGAAGTAGCAATCTTCAATGTGTGTGTGTGTGTTCGTTTATATGGACTCTTCACCATGGTGTTGAAATTGAGCTGTTTGGGCAGGATGTTGCTGCAGGACAGGCAGTCTGCCTGGCAGTCACTGTGTCCAGGATCACACAGACAGAGCAGCAGCAGAGCCACCACAGTCTTCATGGTCCCACCGTCTGCAGCACAACACAGGACAGATCAAACACACATGTTCAGCTCAACAAATCCATACACTCATCTTTGCTCTCATCGAACAAAGTCTCTAACCACCCTGTAATTCAGTGGTGTGTGACTGGGTTGTCTCAGTTTTCAATAAGGCTTTGAACACTGTTGCAGGTCATTGTGTCAACATCTATTGAAGGTCCCAAATGCCAATTTAAGGCAGAATTATATGCCACTCACAGAAAGAAAATAAAAAGAAGAGTTCTGCATGAATGTAAACATGTTAATACTCTTTCTAGACCACCTGTCAATAAAAATGATATCTGACATGTAAAGTACATTTTGGCATCATTTTTTTTCATAGTGCTGACCTTTGTCTTTTATCACACAAAAGAAGTAATAGCTGTTCATCTTTGTAGGCTATTGAGTGCAGAATCAAATTAGCAGTAGGAAAGGGTGGGTTTAGAACTAGCTTAGCATTAAGGCAGGAAGCACGAATAAATAGTCGGCTTCCACTGAAATAAAGGAAAATATGCCTTTAAAAATGGTTCTATTTACAAGTTGTAACTTCTTTGCTGACAAGCTAGCCACCAATACTTCCAACAATCACGTTAGTTTTGTTTACAGGCATGAAAATAGCTAGCTCGGCTACTGTTGCTCCAACAGGAGGCTGTATGTCTGTGGGAGTGTGTCATGTAGCCCTGCTGTGTATTCTCTGAAGCTATGAATATAGCACAGTCATCTGTACAGTGTTGAGTGGGGGATAACTGTGACGTAATACGTCACAGTTGGACAGAGTTCAACTGAACTGAACATTCAAATTCAAGCAGACTAAGAAGCTAATTTAGAGCAGAGAAAGCAGTACTCACACACAATATTTGTATTGTTGGAAAAGCTCCTGTTTGAATATTGTATGCCAAGAAGAATCTATGTGATTATTGGTCCAGAAAAATAACTTGGTGTCAAGGGCAGTGGCAGTGACTCACACACACAGATCCACAACTAATATGCAACTGATCATGTTTTATATTAGTGGTAATACGCGGGAACTAACATGTTTTTGTATCTCAGTTGTATCTTTGTAAAGATAAAGAGCAAACTTCTAAATGTTGTAGGCTTCTGACACTAATGGAAAACGGAGAGACATAGAGGACAATAAGAGAGCAAAAATGACAGGATTGAGCTGAAGGGGACACAAAGTGAGATTAGGGGACAGATACCACAGCAGAGAGAAAAACACATACAGAAACTGACCCCCCCAAAAAAGACTTAGAGAATGGAGAAAGAGGAAAAGAAATTTGTTTGACCTTATTCTGGAAGGAACATCCCAGTCTGGTGAGTCTGACGTCAGAAACACAACCAGAGTTTTCATCTCATTAAACAAACTCGTTAACTCCTTTAATTGATGCCTCAATTAATGCCTCTGGCAACATACTGAGTCACTGTTTGTTGCTGACAAACACACACACACACACACACACACACACACACACACACACACTCAAACTCACATGCACAAAACATACACAATATTCAGAACCACAAACCTACACGGTACACAAACACACATGCATATAATTCATGCATTCTCACGCACGCCTAATGTACACTGTATATGCCCACTATACAATTCATAAATAGACACACTCAGATACATCCATACACATACTACTACTCTGCTCTTTTCTCTCTAAGTTGTCATTATCTATTAAACTGACGTGGCAGAAAGTAAAACTAATTAGTCTTCAATGCAACATTACTTTGTAATGTCTTAGAAATTTGGAATTAAAAACTGATAAAAGTGTAATTGCTCTACGGTTCGTTCCAATCTCTAACTACCCATAAAACAGCAACTCTGCAGAATTAATAAAAGTTAATCAGTCTTCTTGTGTGCAAACAATGAAAGTGTGTGTCTTGTCTTCTTAATTTGTCCTTAGTCAAACAGGAGAGAGGATGTGTTTGTCAGTGAAGGACAAAAGAGCAGCAGAGCCATTTTAGATGGGAGTATTGTGGGACAGCTGAGGGCAGGACACAACTTGAAGATGGCAGATTTAGATTAACAGCTTGGGTGTGTTCATTTGGCCACAATGCATCTTATTGTCCAGCCTCCTGTCAGCGACTCATTACTTGCCATAATGCTAATGCATGAAGGAGCCTATTCTACTATTCTCAACAAGGTCAGCAGATGCACATACAGGTGTGCCGAGTATCCATAATTCAGTAAGTGAAGATACTCGAAGTGAAGATCCTCGAAGTGAAATACATGCTTACAAATTCACTTCCATGCTGTCTCCAAGAGTCTACAGCCATGCTAGCAGCTCTGTGAGGCTGTACCTAGCCACAGCACTGCTTTGAGCTAAATGCTAACATTAGAACTTGAAACATCTCACACTGACAGTGCTAACATATTGATGTTTAGCAGGTATAATGTTTACCATGTTCACCATCTCATCACATCACTAGACAACGCAGTTGTTGCGACATGTCACTCAAAACCTCAAGGTGGCACTAGGGGAAATGATAGAAAAAGGAGCTTATCACCAAAGTCATCCAGATTTATCCTCTGGGAACCATGAATGTCTATATCAAATTTCAGGCAATTTGTCCAGCATTTGTTGGGATATTGAACCAAAATGGTGGACCAACAAAACAACAGACCAATATTGACATCCCCAGAGTCGTGCTGCTATCTTTGCTACAAAGAAAGAGGTTTTAGAGCTGTTTAAATGTCACATTAGATGTTTATGTGTTTACTGCAAATGTTCATGTGGGGCAGGACAACTCTCTATCCCTGTGAGGATTATTTTTTTTACAGTAATCTTAACTTAGCAAAACATGATCAAACATGGACCACAGAACACATTTTGACAGCTGTCATTGGAGGTTTAAGGAGCAGTCTCAATGCTTCACTTGGGGGTAAATGCAGGAAACAGTCAACTATTGTGGCCAAGTTGAGTACTAGCAGTTCCTGAGTCTTTCTTTCCTGTTGAAAACAATTAACGTCTGATTTCCTGTCCAGAAAAGCATAGAATGAATATAGCCTGGATGCAGACACTCAGGATATTACACATACGAGCACACACACATACATTCACACACAAGTATGCACTCCACTGAATATAGCCTTTATCTGTTTTCTGTACTCTCATCATTTAAGTACTCTGTGGTGTTAAAAATGTTCTTCAAAATGAGCAGGACTTCTCAATAACCAATCTTTCCTGTGGTCTTCTACTGACGTCTGCCAGGTTCTCCAGAGAGCCTTTAAAACCCAATTATTCTGCCTTTAATTAACTGATTAACCACTAAATAAACCAGTTAATTAAGTAATTACTGTCTGTGCTATGCTAAGGCGCTGCTGATAGAGGTTTAATGGTCCAGTAGATGATGAATAAGACCATCTTTCAGATGAAAGGAATACCTGTCCATGGAGCTACAGTAGTTCTGCAACAGCAATATGCTGTATCTTTCATCCAGGCTCAACCTGACTACAAGAGCTGATGTGGTGCTATTTCACCTGTTCTGCTGCCTGAAAAACATCCAATCCAAGTCACAATTCAAAGTTAGCAAAAGAGCAGTGAACACCAATGGTATATGGTGTCATCCATGTTCAGCAAAATATAATTAATACTCAGATAACATCAGCAGTCTCTAGATTGTCTCCTTGTATAGTTTCTATTTGTGTAACTATGTCCATCAAACTTTGCCTGGTTAAGTTGAAAAAGTGTTGAATAAGTACATTTAAAGTTAATGAAATATTCCTGTCTGATTCATCCGACAACAACTCACTCTGAAGCATAAAATTCTCAAACTGTTTCACACCACGTTATCAACTGTTTCCACCATTATTTTCCCCATTATTGCATTTTTCTCATCAAGAACAGGAAGTATAAAATAAATTACTCCCAGTCGAAGAGCGACTTAAAGCCGGATTATTCACGCGTGGTTGAACAGAGGCGCAGTGTGCATCTGCCTTAGAGTTCATCTTTATTTTTAAAAGCTGAGCTGCAGATTATTACATAACATAAATGTAATAACCACAATATTGTGAAAGTCACATAAGTATACCATGTACTTTGGCTAGAACCTTTCCCGCTTTGTTTATGGTTGCTCTGTAATGCCACACAATTGGATACACTTATGATCACTTAATTTGACAGACAAGTGCCTAATTAGTGGTAGGGAGCAGGCATCAAATTATAAGCTGGGGTCTGTCACGAATCAAGTAAAATCTAATTTAAAAGTGAGTTCAAACCCTCTATAAATTGAAACCTTATGAACAGTGCAATGTTTCTTTTATTGACTTATATACTATAAAAACCTAAATACATCAGAAAATCAGGGTGGTAGTACCTTAATTGGCATAATAATTACGGTCAGACAGATTTTTGTACTGGATGTGCATACTTAAAGATCCCTGTGGAATTACACCCTGTCAAGTCCTGGGTAGTTTAAAGATACTACTGCAAAATTACTGTGTACAACTACATAATGACCTAATAAACTGCAAACCTTTAAATATGATAGATTTAAATTAAACTGAGGAACAATAACTTTCAACGCTTAAAAGAGAGAGGCCCATCTTATTTAAGAAACCAAGTATTGAATAATTAGAGTGTATTCATGATGTTGGCTTTGTCAGTTGATGAGTCAGTTTGACAGGTAATTAAATGTTATTTAGTCTTCTGCCTGGAGCCAGATGGCAGACTACTTCATCTGTCAGAAAAGTCACTTTGATTGACAACATGTCCCAGGCCCACTCAAAATACATTGTGCTCTTTTGTTTTAATATTAATAGCTAGCTGGCGAAATGGCAGAATGGTCATTGATTTGACACATATCAGGACACTAAATCTATACTACCTATCAGCTTGATTAAAAACGTCAAATCTATATATTAATCATCCCTGTCTCTACTGCTACCTACGTACATTATTGGACAGGAGTTTAGAGAGGGCTTAGTGGTAGTGCCACAATTCATGTCAAAGCCCTAAGGGCTAAATAAATATGCACCAAACATGAGCAATCTATGAAACGGTTTGCCTTAATGACCAGGCAGTAATAGTGCAGCTGAACCACTTCTAACAAAAGACATTATTTATATATATAAACATATATATTATGATCCTGCTCCTTGTCTCGTAGTCAGAGGTCTTGTCAGCTAACAGATGTGTCTGCAGGGTGGGCGTTTTGACGTGTCCCCAGCCAGAAGAACAAACCTTTAAAAGAAACCTTTAGTGCTTTTACAAGATGTTCCCTGTCAGTCAGGTTGTGTGTAACATGACGGCAGATTACATGTTGAAGCCATTACAGGCAGACACACTAAACTAAATCAATTTCGCCTCTCAATGCATCTAATCACCTAAGGTCGATTAATGGTTGGGGGCAGTGCTCACACACAGTTACACAGGCATGCCAGATCTATTTCGTATCTATGTCATATTGATTTTTTGATAACGTTTTGAGATGAGGTGGTGCCCTGTAAATTATTTCTTTTCTATTTCAAATGAAACATTTATTTGTTTGTCCTCTATTTTTCCCTTTGTGTCTCTATAATATCAGTTATTACTGTGTAGCTAGCCACACTAAATCAAACACATGTAAGATATTTAGAAAAAGCACTCTGCAAAGGCAGGCATTTTCAAACTCATAGCCAATAGGCCTTGTGGAACACAGGTGTAACTAATAACAATACTGATGGCTGCATTACATTTAAGTGTGGCTGGCTCACTAACACGCACCTGAATGAAAGGAATCATCAATAATGTCATTTGTTACACCTGCGGTTTTTCTGCTATGTCAGGTCAAGATATATATCCAATCATAAAATTACTGAATTTTCCCAAAGGATTTATAGAGGTGTTATTATGATGGCTTTTTATTATTATTATTATTATTTTTTTTATTTTATTATTTGCTTTCTCCAGACCTCCATGAGCTTGAAGGGACAAAAGTTTAAGATAAAAATAAAGTCTAAGATGAGTGCATGATCACAGTGACATGGTACTGACTTGTAAAATCAGCATTTTTTGTTTGTTTTGTTTAGCATAAGAAAATATTTGAGCCATGTGCTCAGTTTGCACAATAGTTTAAAGACCAGGAAGCTACTTCTTGTCATGCGACAGTAAAGCCCAAGACACTGAAAGACTCGTGCAAAAGTCAACAGAGAGCAAAGCCCATATGGGTAGGAGTATCTGCTACTATATGTGAGAGTTCAGAGAAAGTTGAGAACAAAAGCATCATTTTTAACCAAGATATTACACTGATTTGCCAAAAACATTTTCTGTCCTCCTAGCTTACTTCTGAATTATGAATCCCACTGCATATAGAAACCGTATAGCTTCTTTTTACTCAGCTGAGTCAATTGTGAAGGTGGTTTTGCAGCCATTTTGCAGTTAGCTGATGATTAGTTAACACCTCCGGTAATTCTTTTCACCAAGCAGGAGATGTTGTAGCTGTTAGAAGTTCCTAATGTCTCAGACTTGGAATTACACTTAGGAGGCTAATATAAATGTTTTTTTTCCGACTTGGTTACTCATTATTATCTAATTAGCTTGGTGGTTGTGTCTCTTCCCCTGAGCCTGCCTGCCTGTCCCATAGCATGTGACACATAGTCACACGTAGTGAGGTTCTGAGAAAGTTTAATAAACATGTCATCTTCCGGATTTCAGTTTTCTTAATAAATAAGATGATGGCCATTTTCATGAATAAGGGATTTCTTTGTCACAGTACAGTGGTAGGAGAACTGGCAACAACTGACTCAACACAATATATCCAGCTCTGTTAGTACATCCTCGCTTGAAACAGAGATTTTATTTGACTGACAATCTCTACTTTGGCCTCTAAATATATATATGCTTCAGTTCCTAGATGACCAAAACTGCATGGAAAAAAACAAGCCAAAGAGCCTGAGTAAATGCCAAGATCATGTAATCAATATCAGAAAAAAAGAAAATAGATTTTTCTGCCCCCAGAATTAAAATGAGTGCAACTGCATCTGACAGGAGTCATGTCTCCTTTATTGTGAAAAGAGGGGAAACAAGGAGCACACTGGGGGCAGCAAGGAGACATGAAGAAGGATCTGTGAAATCCTCCCAGCACAAAAGGATGGACAGGGACCCTGCTGTCTCAGGAACATTGTATTTCTAGATTAACTCCATGCATTCACAGGTCTTTCAGTTCAGCCACTTGAGATGTACACACCAGCACTATGCCATATGACCTGTGTTCCAGCACTCTTTTATCCTTCCTTTATTTTTCCCCATCCAAGCCTCTGAATGAGAGTGGTTTCCCGGGGTCGAGGGAAGTTTAACCATAAAGGTAATGAGGTGTGTGTGTGTTGTGGAGGAAACCAACAAATTCACTGGAACTGAGGGAACTGAGAGGAGATGGATTAGAAAGGATTTTTGGGGACACATGAGGCATAGACTGTGGAAATAGGGCTGCAACTCAGTAAAGTATTCCTAATGTTTGATGCATTCATAGTGTTTATTTTTTCTGTTTTGGTTACGCTGAAGTAACACCACATATTTTTTTTCTCATATGTCTCACTAACTGCAAAGATACCATGAAAACAAATAAACTGACATCGCTGCCATTATCAAAGCACAATTTGTCTTTACTTGTTGCTTCATAGAGATTTCTGATAGTGTTCTTCAGGCTTGACAGTGAAGTAGAATGTGGACCTCGCTCTTTGTCTCTGATGGATTTTTTACTAAAAGGTTCTCAAGCATTGTGTTAGCTATTTCAAATATTTTCTGTTTGAAATTCCATTATAGGAGGTGTTGAAATCTCATTTCTCTCTCTCATTCCCACATGTCATCGTCACCTCTTCTATGTTTGGCCAGCTATCCAAAGGAACACTGTGAAATTGCCCATGAAGAATGTTTATCACCAGCAAGTGTGTTTCAGTGTTATTTTACAATCCAGCTAAAATATAAAACAATTCTATCTTGTCATGTCACCCACATTTCTATGTTTGACTACTCGGCTGCATATCAGAGCATTCAGTTTTCATTTAATATTCTATATCCAAGTTAGTGTATTTACACCAGGTTGTATTCCTTCCATACAACCACTGAAGACATTAAATGACTTTTTTCACCCAGCCAATGCAGAAGTGCTACACAGCACAATACAACACAATACAAAGCTAATCAGACCCAGATAAGACCCAGGTAAATTTCAAAGCCAGCTGCAGTCACAGGAGGTGCTTCGAGTATTCGTCCTAAGGAAAGCAGCCTCCAGATTTCTCTGAAATCAGTTAAAAAGGACTTCGTTTCAGTCTAAACATTATCTGTAGATCTACGTCAGCCTCTTTATGATGATATGCAAGACTTTCAAAATAAGTTTTTATCAGTAGTTGTTGAAAGAGCCAGGTTGATGTAGCTTACTTCAAATAATCCATTTTGAACTGTGCCTTTGTTTGAGGAATTTCTTCCAAGGTCAAATGAAAAGTGAGCCCCAAGCTAAACAAAAACACTGTGTTAATTATCCAATGTAAAATAAATAAATTAAAAGGTGACACTCAATCTTAAAGTTTGTTGCTAACTTTTTAAATGTTTCCTGACAGCTTGAAAAAAAGCATGTACCTCTATAATGAGTTTTACATATAAATGCCTGAAGGCATAAGAAAAAGAATATTAGCAGATCTACCACAGAAATAGGCTGCTACACCATTAATGCCACCTATACTACTATTGCTGCTACTACTACTGCAATAAAGCAACTTCTATCTTTTATGTAGTGGTTTACATTTTATATAAACTACCTATAACATTGAAAATGCGGTAAATGGTCTGCGGTTATATAGCACTGTTCTAGTCATGTTGACCAGTCAAAACACTTTACACTACAAGTCACATTCACCCATTCACACAGACATTCATAGAGCGCATGTTCTATGCAGGAGACGATCTAACACAAACACACCCATTCACACACCGATAATATGTTGGGGGCAATATGGCATTTAATATCTTGCCCGAGGAAACTTCGGCATGCAGACTGGACTAGCTGGGGATCGAACCACTGACCGTCTGCTTACTGGACAACCCACTCTACCTCCTGAGCAACAGCCACCCTATATGATGAATATATTTTATATTTCTATAAATAAATTTGATAAAAGATCTGAATCACACACATTTCGTCTGATCTTAGTCTAATACTCCAGTCTTATGAACAGTTAGAACAGTTCAGGCTCATAAAGAGCATAGAAATCTGTGGCAAAATTATGGACCAGATGTGGCCAGATGTCTTTTTACCTGTTCTGGGGATTCTTTATTTAGTCTAGGTTGCAGGTGCTGAATGTCAAGACCAAAGTCAACTAACTAGTTTTGACTAATTAAAATGAAGTTAAACTCAAACTGAAATCAGAACCCACTGCTCGTTGTATGAAAGCTCACATCAGCTTTATTCATGTAAATATTTTAGATTTTAAGTCATAAGTTAACTTTAGGAATTTACGTATTTTGAATCATTTGACAGGGAATTGCTGATAAAAACACATTGTGTCAAAATATTGACTCAGTTCCCTTCAGGCAAATACTATTGAAAGCCTAAAAATAGTCCTCTGACAGAGGGAGCATAGGAAAATCTGACCCTGATTAACCGACATGCACTCACCTAAATTACCTTTCATTACCCTGTGTCTTGAGCTACAGAGTAAACACAAACAGTAGCTTTCTGCAAAGACTGCCCCTCCATTCATGAAAGCCACCGGAGCGCAGCAGTAAATCAGGCCTTAACGATTAATGACTAATCAGGACCAATGATTTATGACCTTTTCCATCTTTACTAAATACCAGCGCAGTGACAAACTGCATGTGTAATCCACAGATGGAGCTTCATCACCTCATGCTCTCTGTAACGTGTATCGTTGCTGCCTTGTGCTTTTAACCCTCTCAAACACATAGTTAACCTTGCAGGACGTAAGAGTCTGTAGCTGCTCCTTTAGTGGTGGTGCATTGATTCTACATGAAACACAGAATCAGTGGTTTGTTGGTGACTTGAGACTGTGTCCTAACCTGCTCCGTGTGATTTATCCACCTGTCTGCTACGAGGTCAACAACAGACGAAGCTTTTAAGTCTTTGATCAGCATCGTTACAGACACTTGGCTGTAAGGAGCTCAAAGGTCAGAGGGTCCCAATGACATTCAGTGACAGTAGCTGCAGCAATTATCCTACAGCAGTCGTGGATGATGGAGTGATGAGGACAGTGACTCATTGGGCATAATAAAGCTTACAAACATGTCATTCATTTCCCTCCCGTGTGTTCAATTGTTTTTGTCAAATTCTGATTTAAGGGAATTCACATTTGAATTGTAGTCATTTATTGGGCTCTCTAAATTTAATTGGCTCTGCTACATCATCAACATTAGAAGCACATTAGTGAGGAGGCAAAGGGATTTAAAATTGTTCCCTCGCGCTCTGCAAAGTGTGACGCCAGTAGGGTTTTTTACACAACACATGGTCATTTCTTCCTGACTGTGAATCTGTTAACGACAAAATAAAATATCAGTTATCATTAATATCTTTAAAAAATGCAAAAGCTTCTGTATCAAAGGTCAGAGGTCAAGCCATTTCTTTTCCCGCTACTCCGCCTCCTTCCTCCTCCCCAGAGTCTTCTTACCTGTGTTGGCGTGAGATTGTGGGTGCCTGTAGGGGTCCCTCGGGTGCAGGTTGAGGTTCGTCAGTGTATGTTTCCCTCTTTTGGTCTCAGCGTGGTCTTTCTGGCTACGTGGAGGCTGGAGTCAGCTGCTCTTATAGGGTCCCACCCCTCCCCTTCAACCTCCTCCTCTGATTCTCTCTCTCTCTCTCTCTCTTTCAAAACTCCTTCTCTCATCACAGGGAGGGCGGGAGGGAGGGACTGAAATCAGGGAGGAGAGAGAAGATGGGGGGAGAGAGCATGGGAAGGAAGGTGGAAGGGAGAGAAGGAGAGTGGCAAGGGGGAAAGAGAGATAGGAGTTAGGCTAGGAGGGAGGGAGGAGAAAAAGAGAGACGGGCTCTAAAGAGTAAAAAAAAAATGGGAGAAGAGAGGATGGAGAAAAGAGGATGGAAGAGAGAGGATAGAGATTGAGAGGTGAAAAAGTGAAAGTGGGAGAAGAAAAGAGGAGGGAGGATCTATCCATCTATGTTGGTGGGTGTTGTTAGCTCATTTTTTCAATATTTCTGGTTGAGTTATGTGATGGAAACAACATTAACAAATCAAATTAAAAACAAACACGACATACAAATCAAATGCATAACTGAGAAAATACTCTGCTTTGATTAATAATTTGTGTTTCAACACTTGAAAACCCAGAATCTATAAATGTGCATATTTTTCAGTTGAAAAGTTTTACCACTAGATACAAGATGTCTCCTGCATCTGTGATTCTTAGTTCATTCTCAGTGTATGTGACCTGGAGGTTTCAAGTTTCCCCAATACATTTGTGTAAATGCGTATTGTAGCACGTTATGATGTAACAAAATCCCGTCTGTATTTACACATCTTAAACTCCCCTCAGCAGAGGAAGAAGATGTGAAAACTAGTGTCAAACTCTGCACAGTGAAACAAACATCCAAGTGAAGTGACAATATGCAAAATACATATTCTAGTGAAGAAGGACTTTAATGTTTTGTACAGGTTCTGCATTTCTGTATTTTTGTCTTTTGTTTTGTTGTCAGATTTCCCACAGGAATCAATAATAGTATAGCTTATTATGGTCTGACCTTATTCCCTAACTTGCTGAAAACTTTTTAATATTCCTTCATTACACTGGCAAAACATATTCACAGTATGCACACAGTCTTCTGTAACAGCATTATTTGAATATTCCCCACCCTGTTAGTATGTGGAGAGACATAAACCGTGATACGTATTTGCCACACTCAATCTCTTAGTGAGTTTTTTTTTTTTAACACTTTGAAATTTTAATTTTAGGTACTAATGCTACTTAGTTTTAGTTTAACTTTTATCTGATTATTCCTTATAACTACATACAACCAGTTATTCCTCCCTGTGGTGATGTACTCACTATATACTGTACTGGTACCTCCTGATAAAATAAAGAAAATGTGTCACTAATGTGTAGATAAAGCAGGAGTTGAGACATCTGACCGTCACCCTCCACCATGCGTTGTGGGAGTGACAGCTGGCCCTCCAACCTCGGCAGTGCAATTCAGCCACTGTCATTCTGCTCACAAACAAAATCAGCGCTTGAAACAAAAGAATCACGACGAAGCAAGTCTAGAGTTTTGACATGCGCCTGTCCGCCGCATTCATTACTGGGATGCCCTGTTACTCTCTCTGATTAGGGTTACTTTACTTTAGCCATGTATGCCTATTGGATGCAGGATGAACAAAATGAAACACACGTTATTGCTACCACCTAAAGTTAAAACTCTGAGGAAAGACAGATCGTAAAGGAAGCAGGGACTTTCAAAATGCTCAAGGTAAAGTGTAGGATCTCTTTCCAAAAAAGACATTTAATACACATCATAACACATCTAACTCTGTCATATCAGTGGAAATTAAAAATACAGCATGTATGAGAAACAGGATTAAGATTTACAAAGAGAGTTTTCAAATGATCATTTGTGTTTGCCTTCAGAAAGGATCTCAGTATATTTGTCAAAAGTAACTGAACATTTACTGGCTCAGTGCAACTGAATCTACTTGGTTAAGATTATCTGATTGCCATTAGGACGAATGGAACACCAACTTTATTGGTAGGTACAAATTCAAAGTCATGGGCTTTGTGTACAGGCAGCAACAGGAATTTTTATCGCAGATCATAATTTCAGTAGTTTGCCACTCTGACCATAACGATAAGAATGTCAGGAATGTATTGATAACATATAGACATTCTGCACGTAATAAATGTACAAAAATAAGTTTTATATCTACATGCACAAAACTGTGACATTAAGTGACGGTGCAGTGATCAGACTCATGGGTTTATTTTTTATATCATCACATTAGCATTGCAGGAACCCTAAAATCCAGTATTCATATTTCTGTCTACTTCATCTTTCAATGGCAACTTATCCTTTTCAAGTATACAGGGAATCTTGATGGTGAAGTTCCCTACAGTATTTAAAGCACAGTCAGTCTTGTTAAGTTTTGAAATTGACTCAAACACTTAATTCTGTGATTTTTCAAAATCCATCACTGAGTCCCAATTCACTAAATTGACAACCAATTCTGTTGCTTTCATTTTTGGCAGTAACATTTAATTGGCTGTGCTAGTGTATGTTTCTGTAATGAAGCTTTTTGTAATAAATTCATTAATGTTTTTAATGGCACAGTGTTGCAGACTGCCATTATACTACCCTGCACAATTGTTACTGCCTACAAAAAGCATAGAGGAAGCTTTGAGTTGATCACAGGGAAGCCTGACTGCCATATCTACCACAATTTTTACAGGTAACAGTACATATCAGACATCGTCTGAATCTAACTTGCCATTTGTGTCTACTTCAAGAGCTCTTCACTGTCAAGCCGAGTAAAATGATTTTACACTATGCTTCCACTAATTAATTCAGGTCATCTTTTAATTTGACATCAGTCTGCATTTGTATCTGCTACTCAATGATGTACTTTTAAAAGGTCATCAGAGCAGGCAGAGGATTAAGAGCAGCATATGAATTCCAGGTGTGTCTGCTGATGCTCAGGTGCACTAAAGTTAGGCTGATGACACACTACACACAGTGCAGTACAGCTAGGACAGTTGAAGCAAGTGTTATACAACAGCATGTTTGAACACTTTAAGTGTAGGATCCTTGCGGCTATAAAATAAGAAATCCTCTTGGAGTCTCATATTTTATGAACTTAATCTCCTTGACTAGTCTTTAATTTTTAGAGAGATGTTTTCAGATCTGTTTTTTCCCAGTTTTTTTCTCTCTATATATATATATATTTAAAGATCTTATCTATAATCATTTTAGGAAACCACCCTTACCTTGAGCCAGGATGAGAGAGCCCCTGTAAAACCTAAACACGAAAAGCCTATTTAGGATACATACTAAAACAATATCAGAATATCTATGGGATCTGAAGTGGAATGGACTACAATCATAAGTCTTGAAAAGTAAGGAAGGAGTTGTTAATGATATTGAGACCTCAGACCAGAATTCTGGGCTGTCTAAATGTATTTCACCCCGCCAGCCCAAGTTGAGGAGCTGGCACAACCTAAAATAAGGTTTTCAAGTGGTCATCCTCAAGAGGATTCTTTGTCAACCTGATGGCGTAGTTTACTATTTCCTAGAGTACTTCCTGCCTAGGCCAGCGACTGTTTGGTTTCCTTGTCAACAGAGGCTCTGTGAGATGGGACAAAAACTAAGTCGGTCTGCTCTCTCAGTCTACCTGCACACACACACACACAGACGCACATAGGCTCTGCTCTTGTAATGGACAGCCAACAGGTATTTTGTTACTTTAAAGGGCTATTTGTAAATTTTGTCTACAGAATGTGGTTTCTGCTCACCAGTAGCGGGTGATATGGCTGCTTACCAAGAGTGTCATCTATTGTTGCGCTTACAATAAAGTAGGCTACAATCACTCCTATCAGGACAGAATGTCTGGATGCTATATTGTTGTTATTGAAAGTGGGTGTTGGCAGCAGCTAACGCTTCCTCTAGACTGCAGATAAGCAGCTAGTTCGTAGCAAACCGTCTGTAGTGCAAACCAATAAATAGGCCAATTTCAAAGAATAGTTTGGCATTTTGGGAAAAATTTCATGCACTCTATTGCAGAGAGTTATTAGCATCATCACTGCTCAAGAGCAAAGAGCTTAGCTTAGCTTGAAGACTGAAATCAAACAGTTATCCTTGTTCTGTCTTAACATAAAAAGTCTGCAAAACCACAATTTCTAAAGCTCAGGAATATGTTATATCTCATCTATTTTTATAACAAAACTAAAGTGTAAAATGTAAATCAACCTTGCCATATCACAGTATACTCCACAAAGTCACTGCTATATATGAAATGTACATAACCCTTAGGCAGATTGTGTTACTTTTGAATAGAGCTTGTATTAGGTGTTTCCGCCACCAGTCTCTTTGGAAGAAAGCTTAATAGGTGTATACCCAAAAACTATTCCTTTATGTTATTTGTTCTTATTAAAAGCAGGTTATAAATGATGAGGTAGAGGTGTCTGTGTAGTCAAAATGTTACCTTACTACTACCAACTAAGAACTATTGTTGACTACAGAGTGGTTGTTGTGAAAGATAGTTTCCTATATCAATAGGCTATTATTGTGGGTTTGTGTGTCTATTAGATAGCTTAATATCAGAGGACAGACAGCAGCTTGGTCAAGTAATCCAAAAGACTGTCCTATATTCAAGACTTGTCAGGTTCATTTCATCCATCAGTGTTCACAGCATGTCATATCTTGATACACCTCAAAAACACTTAATCCTAACATTTGTGAAATGTCAGACGATTGAAACTTGAAACTCATCACCATTACCGTTAAAGAAATGAAATGAGTTCAATGAGGACACCAAGGAATTGCATCAAAGTTCACTGTGAAGAGGTTTAACAGTTCTGTGGTCAGTGTTCGCTATATTACTTTTAAGTAAGGAGGTGAATGGTATATTTTAGTCGGTTCAAAAAGATGATGCACTATGTTGTAATTAACTGATGGACAGTGACGTGGCTTGCCAGTCAGAAATGAGCCAAAATAATTAAATAATTCAACCCAACTCAACTCAGCCCAAATTAGCTGGGTGACCACAATCAACGACATACAAATCAAATTAACAGTGAGCAGAGAATGAAGCACTAGACAGAGACAGAGTCATCAGATGGCTATCCTCTCAGTTCAAAGTTACTCTCTCCTCCATCTGAGACCAAAGTAAGCGGGAGAAATAAAATCTCAGCCACCACCATCAGCCACAGTAATGATGGTCTACAATGCTGTATCTTATTTGCCTCATTGAGTGCTCATCCCTGATTAAACATTCTGGTGTTTTGGCATTCTGAAAAGAGACACAAAACACAATGAGCAATTAGCTTGTATTGTGGAGTCGACTGCATCTAGCTGGCCGCTTAATTAAGCCAAACAACACCACAGAGAAAATGTGCTTTTGGTAGAGGCAACACACAGGTTCATCTGAAAGCAGTCTGACACAATAAAGAGATATAAACAAATACAGTGTAAAACACAAGCGAGTAATTCAACCAAGGACTGAGGAACAATGAGCAACATCACTGTGTCTGATCCTCAGTGTCTGATGCATGAAGCAGATTTTCCTCCACCAAATGAATCAATGCCATTAATTAAACACTGCTAAGACTTTCCTGTGGGAAATGGCTGATAGCTAAACAGTAAATTAGACAGAACCACAATAGATGCTAATTTTGAGTCTGCTCCAAAACAACGAAGACAAAAATACATAATGTAAAGGACAATACCAAAATTTAAGAAGACATTGTATCTCATATTCTTGTGACTACACCCACTAAAGACGAAAATCATACACTTTCCAAAATGTACCAAAATGTCCACTTGAAAACTCAATTCAGACAGAATTGATACAATAGAACTTGTTTATAACATGTTGGCGGAAAAGCCTGAGCAAAATGAAGGCACCAGCACTGATTTCAAGTTGTCTGTGTCTATTTCCCACACTTAAAATCCATATATAACCATATATTGCAAAACTTGACAGATAGAATCATTACTGACATTTACAATGCTCCAGAGTGCTTTGTGATGGAGTATTCAGACAGTCAAGAAGAATTCAAGAAGAAATTTAAGGAAGATTATAATATCGCTAGGAGTTGCTCGCTCATTGCTGTGTGAGCAAATAAGTTAGCCCCATGCCTAAATGTATCTACGGTAATGCCTTTATGAAAATAGAACGTTGAATCGTGATAAAAGTATGTAAAATAAACAAGACAATAAAATTAGAAGCTTTGATTCTGTACCTGTCGCCTTTCGGGAATCTGATGAAATGCTCTCCCTTTGCTTGTCCTAGACTATTCTGCATCTTAACAGCCATCCAATTCTGTTCAGTCTTTATAAAACAGCAGTTAGCTGCTAGCAGTGTATGTCTGTAACTGAACAGCACGCTTTCCTGCCAATATGGCGTGTTTTGATCTCGACTGTTGTAAGCCGACTGCGGCGACATCAGCCACCTATACACAGTCCTATAAATATACAACTATAGCATCATTTTTTCTTTGCTTCACGAATTGTCATGCATAAGACATTTTCTTCTTCCTCTCTCTCTCTTTATTATCATGAAATCATCATGCTTCTATCTGAAGGAGTAAGTGGCCTGCCAAAGGATACCTCAACCCAACAAACTCCCTTTTATAACCTTCAGGCCAGTGTCTTAACATGAAAGAGGGCAACTTTTAAATGAGTTCCAGTTATTTTGTTTTAGACTCCACAAAGCAACGGAACTTGCAAAAGACATATTAAAAAGACTGTCAAACTGATGCACCAGAGGTATCCAGACTTTAGGTCTTTAATATGGGTCAGGTTCCAAAAACATGAACTATTTATAATGCAAAAGGATAGTGTCTATTTGATTAATACTCCTACTATGTTATCAGAAATGTAATCATAATTCAGTCAGTTTCATAGCCATATCTGCTGCTGCAGTTTAGCTGTATGAAAACATAATTTTTAGGAGAGGAGTTACAAACGTTTGTTTGTATGATGGGATTAAAGCGCATAGTTCGGGCCAAAACAACATTATCAAGAGAGGAACAAACTAACGAGAAAACAGTGACCACCTATGCTATGAACCTACTACTCCCTTTATTCCTGGCCGGGCTACATTGTTAGCTGATCTGAAACCAGAGCATGTATTTTTTGTCTTTTTCTCTCTTTCATTCTCTTCCCTTCCTCTGGTCCAGCAGCTTGCATAGAGGAGAAGGTAGGTTTGTCAGAAAGAGATAACAGGTCTTATCTTCTCCTGCCAGACGCTGAGAGGCCTGATCCAATCAAGACCTGGTTGCAGAATTCATTGACTTTACACCCAAGCCTCAATAAGAAGTAGGTTCAGGGAAACAAAGATGCTGATGGAGGGTGGGGGGGGCTTTTGTTAAATTTATGTCCAAAGAGGTTATGCTTGATTTAAGTGGGAGATTTTTTTGTGAAGAGGTAGAATAAAGTTTTGTGGCTGATTTCAAAAGAAACCATCTAAACAGAGGCAAACTGTCATGAGTTAATGTGTTTGAAAGCACATATTAGGTGAAAAGATTTAAGCTGGTCCCTTAAATATAACTGAGAATTAACATGACACAACCTACTAAACCCAAGTGCCCCAAAGCATAACCCAACAATCTTGAACTTTTCTCTTGTGCTTTGTGGTTGCTGTTGTTTAGTTGCCAGTGTGGGGGTGTTAGCCACCACAGACCATGTGAAAACCTCTATGGACCACAAATGTCACAGATGGATCTATTCAGAAGGCGCTAGACTTTGTCATTTTCCTACCCACCAAGATGCTAAAAAGGCTACTGTGACTGCCCCTTTCCACTGCACTGCTGCTAATTCTTTCCTATCTAATTGAGGTCCTGTCTATGTGTTTCACGGTCATCCCGCCACTACCATCAATATTCTGACATGATGCCGGCTGTTTGTCCTCCTGATATGAAAAGCATCTTTGCAATGGTTTATATGTATCATTATGAGAAAACATTCCTGGTGCCAAAGTAAACCACTTATTAATCTTTGTGATTTGAGTAAACTGAGTAAATGTATCAGAATTTACAAGCGATTTTAGATTCTTAAAATACTATAGAGACTATAAGCATAAACGCCCTCAGGGGTCTACAGCACTTCATATTTTGTGCAAATATGGAATGATTGATGTTGAGTGCTTTATCAAAATAACCACTTTAGACCTTGTATGGCACCCATTTCCAGTGCATGTTAGTGGATAATGAAGAAAACGACTTCCACTAAATGGAAATTTGCTGCTATTGCAAAATGCAGTTTTAAATGTCATCATTATCTATACCGCTTATCCGCTAATTGTCGCAGTAACACAGCTGACATTGGGCAAGAGGCATGATGACAGATTCACTCAATCAAAATTAGGTAATTTGTAAGATAATCTTGTTTGACTTCAGACAGAGCTGCAAAAACAGCTTCTCATTTCTAGTTATAAATCTGTCAGTTTTGTCAGTTAAAATGACAACTAAGGCCAGTAGATTTTATCAGCTAGCTACCTAATTAAGCTAATCAACATAATATTTCATATTCAACATTACATGAATAAAAGCTGCTTGGCAGGCAGTAAACAATTGTAGCTTTGTATAGATACAAATCTACAGGTTGCTGGACTGTAAACTTCCCCAAAACTAATACAGAGCAGGACAAAGCTACATGCTACTGTTAACTCTAGTAGCATCTGGCTTTTTTCAGACAGGAAATAATATAGGAGTGGACATGCTAGACACAAACAAGGATTTTTAAGAGTAAGCTTTTGGTCATATAGCTCCACAGACAGCACATTAGCATGAAGAAATATCGTTTAATAGCCTGCCAGTTACAGTTGCTGTTGACTAACACTTGAAGAATTGCCAAACAGTGGATTACTGATTTTATTACTACACTGAATTTAATGATTCAGATTTTCTCCTCTGCAATCATTATATTTTAAAAAGTACAGTTCTTATCCCCATGTGTTGCTGTGGTCCTGATCACGTCATCTTATCAGTCTTTGGAGTCAGTCTTCACAGGAGAGCACGACCAGCTCCATCGTTATGGCCTTGACTTATGCTTATCATGACGAAGGTGGGCCCACCTGTTTTTGTTGCCTCTCACTGTGACTGGCTTCCTTTAGTAGAAGATATTAAGGCTAGAGCCAATTAGGCTTTAATCCCACTCCACCAAGATGGCTGATTTATCAGCCACTAAAAAGCCACACCATGATGGCCACATCAGTCAGAACTCATGAGCAAAATGATTGAATAAATATATTTCCCATCATTGTCTTGTGATGGCCCGCTGCATCCATTGATTTAATGATGACAAAGAGCCAGGATGGCACTGTGTAAATTCGCCTGGGCCACCCGCAGTCATAGTAGGAGTCATCAGCTGGTCATTGGCGAAATAATAATCATCAATAGCCATCAGTTGTCTGCACAGAACAGTGATGAGAAAACAAGATGAGTAAAAGAAGGTGGAACGGAATTTAACACGCACCTCAATTTCCCCAAAAGATAAAAAGGGCCACAGTGACACATCTGGGATTTACATCAAATGGACTGATGTGGGGCCCTCCCTCCTGTTACAGTAAGCTCCTTATCTAGATAGAGACAGATCAGTGATTGAACTGAAGTCCTCATTAAGAGGCTGAGACGAGGTTTGGGTGGCGGTGATTGACCAGTAGCAACGCCTCCTCAACCTGGGGCAAATTGGCAAGATAAGTTACCTCTGAAAACTGAAAACAACTATCTTAAATGTATATGTCATTGCAAACAATTCACAGGATAGGGATTTAAAATGAAAAAGGAGAACTCAACGAAAGTCAGTGAATAAAGATATTGCTCGATCAAAATCAATGTAGAAGAGACTGCATCAACTCACATCGTTAGTCGTATTGACAAAATGTTAATTTCGTAAATGTGCAAAAGTGTGTGCTGTACAGGAGTAAGAAACTTTTTGTTCACAAGTTTGGAGTTAGGGCTACATGTATAAGGGAGGAAGATAAATAGACAAAGCTATGAGAGATGACTTACAAAGATGATTAAGGAAAGTGATCGCCAAACGCCTCCAAAACTTTCTTTTGATATTCTATGACAATAAAAGGATGTTGTACAATTTTAAAGCATTGTTGGCTTTAAAGAAGAAGCCATTAATATGCAAATGCATTCATCTAATCAAAATGCCAATACAGTTTAAAATTGTTTCATTTTCATGTCTACACACACACACACACACACACACAGACACTTATTAATGCAAAATTTTATTTCAAAAACAGCAGTTCCAGCGTTGTAAACCCCACACCATTAGTATCTGCAGGAACATACTGAAGAAATCATAGAATTTCAGGTTGGGAAACTACAGTGAGCATAGAGGAAACATAAAACAAGACATCGAATAACCAAGGAGGACGCCTACATTAAAAGATTGTGACAAGTTCAAAACATTACAGCCTGTCATAACTTTTACTATGTGGAGAAAGCTGAAAATTGCTGAGAACGTCAGCCGTTAATTTTCAGTGGTTAATTTTTAAGATTATGTTTATCAAACCTCATATTCTTTTGAGCTACACTAATGGTCAACCTCAGTACAGTAACGTCCAACGCTGCTAACGTGAGGGCTGCAGCAACCTCTCATCTGAGGAGGAGAGATAGTTGAAAAGACAACTGTAAAATAAGGACCAGGAGGAGTCAGAACAGGAGGAGACCAATATAAGCATGGGAGGGAGGATGGAGGAGGTGGGTCTGTGATGGAAAAGGGCACTACGAGAAAGCTGAAACTATTAGCTAAGAAATTGAATGTGGGACAGTAGCCATCAGACTGAGAATGTCAACCAGTTTGTAGGTTGTTTTTTCTACCAGAACGTGAGTCCAAAACCAAGATGAAAAGTGACTAAGGACAGCTGGATCAGCAAAACCGCAGGAAATATTTAATACCAGACTTTTAAACAGTAAATGGTTCATTGTCATACACCAGCATATAGACTAAAACACTCACATACATGCACACCTACCAGTCTATTCTCATTCCTCTGCCTTTATCCTGAAAAGGAAGTGATTATGTTCAGCAAGAGTGGAAAATAGAAACACTCTATATCTACCAGCCCTGACGCTTCCACCATGTCTCTGTCTCCTTTCACACACACACACACAAATACACAGAACTCTCAACTGAATACACTCATGCACAGCCTGCATTTAGATGACACCAGTAGTTTGTGAGTCGAGACCAGAGTTTAATTTAAGGTTAACTTTTAAAGTGTAATAGTCTTCACATTTCATTGACCACACAGGAATATTCCAGCAGTTCTTTTCAGTCTTGAATCAGTTCATTAAATAGACTTGCTTCAACAAATTGTCTAGTGTGTTGGATGACTACCAGATCAGTCCACCTCCCACTACACCAAATGTTATTACGTTGTATATTCCCATGATCCTGGCTTCCTGAACCTGAAGTGCTGTCGCTGACAAACACAAACTGAAATATCATAGATGCAGTTCTGTGCGTAAGGCTTTTTAACGACCCAATTGCCTGATTTTGGCAGTTTGATCTGACTACATCAGGACCCATGTCTACTGCATGTAACTGCAAGAAAATGACCAATTATTCTTTTCTCCGCCACCAGAAAAGCACCGTGAGTCTTCTACTCCTGAGACCAGCCCATTTCAAGCTTCAGTTCAATGAAGTCTGTTATAACAACAGGCAACAAGTTCATGTGGCTTAGACATTGACTTGAAGAAGAATGGCCTCCATGTGAGTGTGCCTCTGTGAATTAATCGATGAACTGAACTAGGAGGATTCTGGTCAGAAATACCTGGATATCTGTCCTCATCCCATAAGCTTTTATAATAGTAACTAATGTTGTGTTCAGAGACACTGTCTAGCAGGAAAGGTAGAGGAGAGATCACAACAAGGAGGCAGGCTAGAAAAACAGAGTCTCTACTGAAGACTAGAAGCAAAGAGATAATAATGACAGTAGAGTATAGTAGCTTGAGACTCACAAGGGAATCCAGGAGGGAAAGAGGAATGGAGACTTGCTTGCAGGTGGGTCTGGGTGAGTGGGAGGCTGCAGCATCGGCACAGGCAAACTGGAACATGGAGACAGAAATGTAGAATCAGGTTGACTATCTGGCAAAGTGAGGAGGAAGAACCAGGGTAGATGTACTGATGAGGCTGATGAGTAACAGGTGTGCCAGGTAGCCGGTGCTGGGCCGTGCCCCTGCCGGGAAGCACACACACACAGGACAAAGACACAGGGAGAGGAGCACAGAGAAACCAGAACGGTGAGGGAGGGGAACCCAACAAATTGAATATTTTTTTTAAAGTCATTGAACCTTCAAAAGGAACGTTCAGTACTTTCTGGCAATAAGGTTGAACTGCAACAGGTTTTGTTTCTCTATGAGACAGGAAATCAGCAACTGAAATAGATCAGGCAGGTTGGGAAGTAACATAGGAGAAACAGAATATGAGTTGCCCCGAGCATGTGGTATACATTTTACTCTGGCCACCACAGGCCACATGCCTAAATTCTAGACCACTGTGTACCATCAGACCCTGGGTTTAAAATAACCCTGTCAGCAGCTGATGTGTGAGATGAGCCAAACAAACTCCTGCAGCTCCGTATTGAACACTGCCGACTCAGGAAGAACCAGGCTGGTGAGTCGATGCAGGAGCAGTCGCTGCTAAAATAAAGTCTACCACTGAAATCGATGAAAACTCATGCACACTGTGCGGTCAGGAGTCATTGTACGTAAATGTAAATGTGTGCTGCTCTTGGTAAGTCATTCCTGTGTACACTAGACATATAAGACATACCACAAGTATCTCCCGGGCTGCACAGGGAACACCCTTGGGTCCGCTTTTACCCACCAACCAGTTTGCTCTGTCGGTGGTCTCCGGTGCGGATGCTGATTAGATTGGCCTGTCTAAGTAATGAGCTCATGGCCATAAAGCTGCTAAAGTCATTAACCTAATAGAGCCCGCCGTAATGGACGGCCATATTTTGGCATGGACCTCTGCCACTGAGGCCATAAAGAGCAATCTCCACTGTCTCTTGACCAAGGCTCTGCTTTTAGCCTCATACCTC
>BRZM01001091.1:113668-127903 GCA_033238685.1 Lates japonicus | reverse complement strand
TTTTTTTTTGCCCTGGTCAAACTTAAGAGCAAAAGCAGGACACGCTAAATGTGGACAGGTGAATTTTGATTGTTAATACAGAAAAAGCTTCATTTTAAGGCTGGCTAATGGAAAAACAACTGCCCCAGGCTGCACTAACTTAACTGAGTTTAACAAGGCCAGATCTTTTTAAACTATTAGCAGAAAATTTATATAATTTATATTCCCTGATCAAAGTTATTAACAGGCACATTTCTCATCTCAGAAAATTTGGATTGAGAGTCAGGATTTTCTTCATTATATTCAGGGTCATTGGTTAGGAGCTCAACATTTTCCTTTATTTTCAGTGAAGGAAAGGGGATTTTTCTAATGTTTTCAAGATCTCGCACTGTGACAGATATGTTTTATGATATTTTCAGAGGTGAAAAATGCTCAGCCCTTCTTGTGCCTTTGTTCAGTTTTTCCCAGTTCATTGGGTCTTCTTTTTTTTACCATCACAGCTCATCTGATGTAAAATTAAATCCAATGGTGATATGACACTATTCAACCAATGGTTGCCAAGGACCAGAGATGAATAGAAATCTTGATGTTTAGAGTTTAGATAACAATGTATTAGATGGCACATGATGGCTTATGAGTACAAATGAGGAAACCCAAAGATTTATTGCAAAACAGTAATTATCACTGGCACAGAGACTGTTAATTGATTAATTTAAATTGACCACACACACACACAGACAGCCAGGGGAAACCTTTCACATGTCATCATGGCATCCTTGGATTTTTCCAATGAAATAGTCTCTTCAGTATCTGCAGTTGTTCCCACGTACCAACTCCCAACCATATATGTTTTTATTTGGAGATGAAGAGCACAAATGTTGACTTGGAGCTTTCAATTAAGCTTTCGATTATTACAATTAACAACTCCAGACTCAGAATTACAGCAGTGTACTCAAGCTGTTACTAATTTTGCACATCTCAGTTTCAGATGATTTATATGCATATTTAATCATAGCAACAAGCTTAGTTATATTTGATCTGTCTAATCTTACACTTGGCATGTCATTACTTTTGCTCATGTCAAACTGTCTATGTCATGTAAACTTTTAAAAACCAGCAAATAAGGTGGTATTTTAGATTTTTAGAGACTCACTGAATAACTTTTTAACCCATAAACATAGTCTGCGGCTGATATTGTAGCATTAAGTGATTGTATGCAGCATCATGCAAACAAAACAATGAACAAAAGCCAGATGAAATTAGTGTCTCATGAAAGAGAGACCAAAGTCAAACCTTCTGTGTAAGTTTCCTTAATGGGCAGAAATCCAATATCAAAGCAGTGAGAGCCAAATATCTCTGAGAGCTAAGCCATCTCTTGGTGAGATTATATTAATGAAGGATCTTGAGCTGTCTTTACTTTGTTTAGTTGAGATTTAATCAGACTTGGCCTCACTGAAACATCCATTAACAAAGGGGGAATTCAGCTGACGATTTTTAAATTTGTAGTTTGGTGTATTATAAGAAAAAGTCAATAAAATTCAATAAGTTAAATCAAACGTGAATGCTATAAATGTCTACATTTTTATGAATACTCCAAGTATGAGCCCACTGTAAGATTTCCTTGTCTCAACATGCACTTGAATTGTTCCTTAACACAAAGTTAAAGTGTAATCCATTACAAAAGGAAAAAAAGTGTTGACATGTAGTTTATACACTACATCAATGTAATAATGTCTTTAACCATATGAGGTATGAAAAGCCTCCTCTGACGTCACCGATCCAGTCCACCAGTGGCCAGTTTGTCTCATTAATGTGACTGCTCAAGCAGTTAGGACAGATGCATTAATTCTCCAGCAATTTCTCATTATAGTAAAAAAAAAAACCTCAATAAATAAACTGCTTACACAAGGCTAATATGAGGCCTAATAATTGAAGATTTGGCTCCATAAATCTTAGATATTCTCATTTTCAGGACTGGAATTGAAAAGGGCATTTTTATTGTGAGACAACTGACTGTGCAAGGAAGACTTTTCAACAGTATCTTGTTTCCTGCAAATTATGTTGCAATTTTAATCATTCTTCTTGTTCTGTGATTCACAGAGGTGTGTCACAGTCCACTGGTGTCTAATCTACTGCCATCATCCTTCAGGAGCTCCTCACAATTGTCTAGCAGCCACGGGCCAGGCTTTGCTAAGCTGAACCGGAGAGATGGTGAGTAACAGTAACTACCAAACCGTTGTCATGGCTGTCAGCTCTCATGTGTTTTTGGTTCATAAATATGTGTGGTGGGGTATTGTACTACACAAACTAGCATATTTACTATAGCAGGGGACTCTCCCCAAACTGTTTAACTATGAAATATTGATTAGCTGGGTTGTTGGGTAGCATCTGTCTTAGCTGACAATGGCAAATCCAGCAAATACTGGGCCGACACAATTAAAGCAACACATTCCACACTATGTTTGTGGTTTTACTCATCAATATTTAAGAGGAACATTGTTACATCATAGGCCTTAAGCTTAGGAAATAGTGTATTGCCTACAAGATAGGTAATGCTTTTCACATGAACACATAATCAAATCACAGTGCGGTAAACAGAAAAACTCTGCACCTTTTAGTTACTTACCTTTTTGCTTTATTTTTGTTAACATTGTGGGCCGCTGTTTCCAGCAGACAGGCTCAGTGTGTAAGTAGGCACTTGTTTGGTTAGCCATTTGCGTGGGATAATCCAATATGAAGGTTGTGTTTCTGTGGGTTTGTTTTGGATTCATTTTACCTCCTCAAAAAAGATCTGAGGAGTATATATTTCAGTTGCCCAACTTAAAGATGATCTTTTCCAGCTGTACCCTCTCTATATTTATAGAATATATTCATATGTTCTGTGCACTTCCGAAAACAACCATGGCCTCACACTGTAGATACTTCACGAGTGCACTTTGGAGTTATGCACACGAATTGCTCAAATACACCTCACTGATAGCTTCAAACAGGGTTTTCCCCCTTTAAACCCCAGGATGCTGACATCTCATATTATGTTTAAAGAGAATATACTGATGTTAAGGTCTTCTAGTTGAAGGTAAATTAAGAATTAACTTGACATAATATTTGACTCATCATCAAGGGATTATATGTTACTGTCCATAGAAACAGACAATCCCCCAGGCTTGTTACATGTCAGCTAGAGCACAGTGTGATCTTTTAACTATTCCATGTCTCCCCAGCAATACTCATATAAAATTTAGCAGTTTAACATCAATAAGTTATGCTGCATTCGAGTCTTCTTTTCTTTTTGTTCCTTTTTTCCCTTTTATCTCCAGTGTTTGCACCGGTTGTGCAGATAAAGGAAGCTGTAAAAGGAAACTCCCCTCTGTTTCTGGTCTGATGTACTCACCTCATGATTCACTTCCCTGCAGGACACACTGCACACAGCATCAAAAGAAGTCTTAGTTGGATTCACACAAACTGATAGACACCTCATAGGGTGAATGATGGACAAACAGACAGATAATGTCAGAGGAAGGTACAGTGGTTATTGCCTCATTTTTGCTCAGTTTTTAGGTGAATATATTAGATAAGTCGACATCACAAAGTCGACTTTTGTCCAAAAAAATAACTGACAAGTAAGTTGATGAGTTTAAAAAACATACAACTTTGCTGATAAAGTGAGGTGTGGGAAAATACACCCGTTTTAGGTGCATTTTGGCATGAAGAGTCGGCTGTTTTACACTCACACCAGAGACAAGAATCGGATAGAAGCACTGTGATGTCTTTGTCTTCGACGCAGCAGAGGATCTGAATGATTTTCACCACCTGGGAGACTGCAGGAAGCACAGCCCGCAGTTTGCTGTTTCCTCTGTGTGTTTGATGGCAAAAGCTGTGCGCCAACACACCCGCTGTGTTCCCTCACTTCAGTCAACCTGCTCAGTCTGTTTACCGATCTGAGTTTGATCTGCATAAAGGAGAATCACTTGCTTCTAAAGAAAGATCAGATGCATTTTAGTGGCAAAACAAGTTAGTTTTTTTTGTTGAGGGAAAGAGATGAATTAATGAAACAAGACGGACACTAAAAGGAAGGACACTGAAGACGAGCTTCTGATGTTGTACATACGTGTATTTTATCTGGCACACAAACAGAAGAAAACATTATGGTGAATGAAAACACATGTAGTACTGCGCCAGTGCCAACATTTTTTACAAAGTGTGCCATACATACTAAACATGCACAGGGAAGACATAGAGCCAGTATAACCACCACTTTGAGATGAAATGTTAGATGGCTTTGAGTGTTCCCTCAAACAAAATCTTGCAGTCTCCTCTGTTTTGTATTTGTGAGATTTAGCTCATTAGATCTTGAGCTAATCATGAGCCTTGTCAATGATTTCTTGTTAATAGTAACACCTTTCAGGTTACAATACCTTATCAATTCTTCTCCTAAATTGTATGGAAGTTTAGACTAATCAATAAATCTCATTCAGTTTTGAAAGCAACAACACACACTTGAGTAGTAATTCACAAAAACAAAATGCTTCATTGATGTAAAGATTAAAACCTACTTTAATTCCTGAATCCCAGCTGTTCTGTGTAGAAATCAAACCCCTGCTCATTTATTCCTCCTCCAGCTGCTGCTAATGTTCCTCATCTTCCATAGTCATTCTCTGAGGAGCCGCTTCATTCAGAGTTAATTTACAAGCAAAATGAGCAGACTCACACACACACAGCTCTGTTTAAGAGAAACACTAAGTGATTCTTGCCTCCTCCAAACACTCTCGCTGTAGTCTTGTTGCACTATTACCCTGTGCGTTAACCTATGAGATAGCATCATTAAGAATGCAAATTTTACTCAGATTCCTTAACTGGTCATCTGGGACATCTGTGATCAATCACTGATTACTCATTAAAGCTTATTTAATACCAGATGCATGTTTTTTCTTTTGTCAAAGCTCAAGTTAATTATTTGAATCATAAATTAAAGCCCCAATGGGTAGGATTTAATTTCTGACTGTGATATGGATCTGAGTGAAAGGACTGAAAGCAAGACAGATGTCACCAACATTGTCACATTTTTCCACAAAAAGCTAATCCAATCAAAAATAATTTGACAAATGCTGCAATCACATATAAATTGTGATCATAGTGCGTTTAAAAATTGAAATACCATTTATCAAAATTGCTGCTTCTGCTCCACTGGCCCTGCTGGCAGTTCTTTAATAAATGGCCTACAAATGCAGTACATTTAAACCTAGTAAGTCTGTGCAAATCATAGACTTTTCATGAGGACGTACAGTAAATTCAATGACACTAAGCAATGAGAGTACTGAAAATCAAGCCTGATTCTTTATTATATAAATGAAAAGTGCTCTATCCAGTAAATGCTTATCAGGAAGTCACAAGCCGTGGACTGTAAAGTTAAATAAGTGATTAAGTAGTCACAAATGCTGTCGCACACACTATTATGCATGTTGTTTTTACTGCCTGTTAACAATATACCTGATGAATTAAATCCCTACAGAAATTGATATTCTTTTAGTACTTGAAACTTGAATATCTGTCTATATTGGAGTTTTGAACATGTTATATTTGCAGTTTATATTGCAGTGTTTCACCTACCATTGTCCCACCCCGGCCTCCCAAGATAAGCAAAGTAAAAATGCAAAAATTAAAATATCATTTATGTTCATGTTTCTTTCCCCACTTCCTGTTTCACATGCATCTCCGCGTACAAGTCTGCGCACAGGAGTTGAAGAACCACAGAGGAGACAGGTTGACAACTTGCCATAAAGTGTAAGAAAAGCTCAGACAAGCGTTGTAAAAAAAGTCAGACCAAATTTGACACTGATTACAGTCTGTGGATGTAATTAATAATTGGAAATGTCTTCAAAATCACTCAAAAGTGAGCAGTCATCTAAAGTTACAAAAACATCTCAACTGCTCTGTTATCACTGTAAATTATGGCCTGTTAATTGATATAATAATATAATAATACTATCATTGTGATGACCATTTCCATACTTCTTTACCAGGCTTTTTGTGAGCTAAGACTGTTGCCCTCCCTTGCTCAAGACATTCTGCTCCATTTGGAAAGAAAAGAATATAGGCAGTCCTAATGTTAAGCACAAGATGGTGGAGGTGAGAGCAAATGGTGGTCGTGGGGATAAGATGCAGAGATGACAGAACAGGACAGAACAAACCACTTGTCAATGGGATAAGCTGCTCAGAAGGTGCTTCAGGGCAGGTGGGATATTTTAAGCTGAGATAAGCTGAGATGTTGATGAGTTTTCTAATAATAAACAAAAGTTTATGTTTGCCTGTATCCTTGAAGTGCAACAAACAAGTTTGCTTCTTCATGAAATATTTGCAATTTTTAAGTATTTCAAATCCTGCATTATTTACATCCGTATTGTCTTGCTTAAAGTTGTCTCAGTGCTCGGTGCAAAAATAGCGTAAAACCTAGGGCAGGATGTGTGCACGTTCTCATGCGTGGACCCATGGGGACCCACTTGTAAAAACTGCTGCTAGTGGTCAAAAACGCCATAGGTTAGGCATCTAAGGTGAGGGAAATTTAAGGATTTAGAGGAATTGATTAACTTTATAAGAAAGGAGGGTAAAATAAGATCTAGAAGTGCTGATGACCTAGGGCTATCTAGGGTCTAAGGAATGCATTATGTCTCATAATAGTACAAGTACAAATGCAGGAGTATAGGATGGTGTTCTGGCAGTAAAATGTCACATGGTGGTGTGACTCAGCACTTTCAAATGCACACAAACACACAATCACGCACCTTTAGGTATTTTAATTATTTACCGCATCTTCATTTTATGCTCCTCTACACTGGTACTCAGATTATATGAAGGTCTGCTATGAACTGGCCACTTTTAATATTGCATAAGGCTTGCAGTGTCCATCATAAATGTCTCAGCTGGAGGTTATATTATGTACAGAACAGTCCTTAAACTACAAATTAAACTCCTTTGACTGTTCCAAATTAAACATCAAAGAAAGACGGTAAAAGCATTTGTGCTCAGGGCTTTTAAACTATGGAAAAATATGTGTCTGATGAAAGACGTTTAGTAAGATTTGTCTTCTTTTAAGAAACAACTGAAAACTCTATATGAATTTGCATTTATCTGAAATTTTTTTTGTTCTTGTTAATGTAGTGATAGTATTTAGCGGATTCAGCAGATCTTTCCATAGCCAAGTGTTTGTTGATATGTATTAATTAATTTTATTCCCCTTTGATTTTTCAGCGCTCTTCTTAAGAAAAGTGTCCTACAATTAATGCTATTATCAGCATTTGTTCATTATGATTTTTATGTTGAGAAATAAAAGTCAGCATTTAATTCTTTGGATCATTCAAATGTATTTCTCTCTCTCCCTGCCCAGGTGCTGGAGGTTGGTCTCCTCTGAGTTCAGACAGGTATCAGTCGTTGGAGGTCGACCTGGGAGGGCGAACGCAAATCACTGCTGTTGCCACGCAAGGCCGGTATGGCAGCTCTGATTGGTTGACGTCCTACCTGTTGATGTTCAGTGACACAGGACACAACTGGAAACAGTATCGACAGGAGGACAATATAGGGGTGAGTGTACTGTATAGAATTACACAGACAGCTGTGTTATTAATATGACTGATTTATCAGGACAGTGAGTTTGGCAAGGAAAACCCTACGCTGAGATAGTAGGTAGAAGTAGTCAAGCATTACCTCACATCTTCTGGTACAGACAGAAAATCCTCCCTATTACAGTGATGCTGTGACAAACAGCTTCAGTTTAAAGCTGATGAGAGGTAAGTCTCTCACAGTGAGGGTAAACCTAATGTCAGGCTGAGAGTTTTCAGAGAGCGAACTGAAAAGGACTTCTCACAGCTTAAAAGCTTGTTGATTTCACACAGCATAAATCGGGATAAATCCACAGCATGTCTCAAAAGTCCCTCTGAAGCTCCACATATTAGTCAGCCTAGTTTATTATGGCTTTCGGGGAACAGAGTTGACTGCTGAGCTCCCTCATCAGTCACAATTCCGCCAGGACTTCTCTTTCCTTTAAGCCTAGAGGCTAGAGTTAGTGAGGCTGTGTAATGCTCTCTTGTTTGCTAATTTTCTCCTCCCCTCTCATCTTCTCTCCTCTTTCTCTCTTCACATCTGCTACAAAGGTGTGGAAGGGCAGATGGTGTTGGTAATATACTGTATATTCTTCTAACCAGGGAGTATAGCATCCTGAAGAGTTAATGGAAGTAAGGGGATTGGAAGTACATCCTAGATTTCCCAAGAGGACAGGTGAAGCTGCAGATTCTGTTAATGAGCGTCATCTTGAAATGCAAATACAGGCTCTATGAGAACAGCTAGAAACTTGCTGTAGACTGTGTAGGTGTGAAGTTTGAGATTATACATAGGGGATACATTTACTTAACTGATTTAGTTGCATGGATCTTTACCAGGAGTGGTTTAAATTGGTCATTTGTTTTCTATTTTTTTCTCATTAAAATAAGATGGAAATGTTACAGATCCTTAAATCCTGGTTTCTCAATCAGTTTCTAACTCTGAGTAAGTCTGTGCTTTTCTCTCTGGTTTGAAGTAGGTGGCATTCAGATGGCAGAAGGTGATGCCACATATTCCTGTGCAACAACCAAAGTTTAGCAGCATTTGAATCTAAATGTGATGACAGTTGTTGGTGTAGGTTGCCAGTACTGTCAGTCAGACCTGATCAAACCTCACCCACACAGTGAAATAAAGCAGAGAAGCTGTTCCACTCCTAATATTTCATAATATGATGTTTCTAAACTTTCACTTTGATTTTTGATTCAAGTGATGGTCACACCACATCTCAATTTTCTCTCTCGACTGAAAGACATAGTTGTCCCATTGATTCTTGTCTTGTAACTGTCTGCAAACCATTACTCTTTTGTGGAGCAGTTTATACTCTCACAAAGGAGGTCAGTAAAAGTGAATGGTGCAACAGAGCAAATGAGTTACACTAACTTTCCCTCTCTGTTCCCTCAAAGGTCAGTACTGAAGACAGTTTGTTTCTCAAACCTGCACCTAATTTTTCCTTTCCTTCTCTCTCTACAATCATAGTCTGTCATTGGAGGATTTAATACCTCGATTTAGGTCACATTTCAAAAGCCAGAGCCTCAACTACACGAGGCACTGTTCTCCTCGGCCTCCTGAGCAGGAAGTGGTCATTTCTGGAGGTTAGGACTCCACATTGCATAGGAGGAAGCATCACAGCAGGGATGCAGATATGCAGATATGCTAGATCTTTGCTTCCTCCTCTATGGAAATCTAATCTCCTATGTTAACTTTCAGACTTATTTATGGCCCCAGCATCAGATAGAACTTTTTGTCATAAGTATTGATCCTTTAGAGACTTTTTATCTTTCCCACCTCCACAGGGAGGCTAGGGGTCAGGATTGGCCACAGTGCAGCAGACTGGAGCTAGCAGAGATTGAGTGGTTTGTTCAAGGACATTTTAGCCAGGTGGATGTCCTCCATCTGAAGAAAGACATCGCTCACTAAGCTATCATTCAGCCCCCTTACTTCCTAACAGTGCTGAAATTCTGCTCTTTAATTGTAGGTTGAGTTCATGTGCATATAAATTAAAAACAAGCCAGTATACAGAATAAAGTTTTTAAGAGTAAAGAAAGAGAAGAAGAGAGAAGAAAATCAAGACAAAAATCTGAAGTAGAGTTAATTTAGGAGGAACAGACATGACTCGCAAAGATATTAAGATTCAGACAGGGGCACAATCAAACAAAATTTTGTTTACATGAGGAACTATTTTTTACTTCTGTGCCACTGTAAAAAGCAATAGAAAGAAAGAAACGAAATAATAGACTAAAAGTAGGGAAAATGTATTTGGTTTATAAGCAAAGTTGATAAAAGGGCATAAGATCAGGTCCAACTTGAAGCTTAAAGGTAAAAAAAATCCAGAAACACTGTGCTAGGATCACAGAGGTTAATAAATGTTATTCTCCATGGACCAAGTGTTTACCAAAACGTATAATACATATGAAACTATACCTAGTGCTTCACAAATCTAATTTTCTACCTGATTGAGGAACCATTCATCAGGAACGTGGCCCTATCTCCACGATATTCCCTTCATTAAGAGGAAAATCAAACGTACCACTTCTCACAGAAGCCTTGGGGATTGCAGTTCAACTTCAATGAACAGATGAAAGAACATGTTCACTTAGTAGTAAGCTTTACTACAATAAAGATCCAGAGGGAGAAATTTCATAGACATCTTTGTGTTGCTTCTTTATGGTGTCTCACAAGCAAAAGAAGGATAGATGCATCGATGGAAAGTAAGAAAACTAGTTTACTTTCTGCTGTGGATGTGTTTTTCCAGGCCTTTCCAGGTAACAGTAATGCAGACAGTGTGGTCCAGCACAAGCTTCAGCACCCAGTGATTGCACGCTATGTTCGCCTGATCCCCCTGGCCTGGAATCCCAATGGTCGGATCGGACTCAGACTGGAGACCTACGGATGTCCTTACAGTCAGTTCTGGATTTTTTTCATCTCCCACTTACAGGCATGAATGTTTCCATCAGATTTTTTTATGTGCATGTAAAACTCAATAATACACATTATATGTATACAATATGTACATATATAGATGAGGAGCAGGTGGGAAGGAGGCAGCAGACCAGTGGATCAGGGTTAGTGTGGAATGAGTCACGTGTAACAGACAGGGGAGCCCACCTGCTGGGCAGGTGAGGAATGCGCAGAGAAACCAAAAACGTCATGGGAAGAGAAGAAGCGGGGACAGAGGAGGCAGGAGAGGACACAACAGCTGTGACCATGACAGTAACAGAAAGTTTGCCTCTTCCTGTGTCTGCTGTTTGGCAGAGAAGGTTTCATTATATGTCTACAGGCAGAAGTTGTATGTCAGTGAGAAGTCGTGCCAGTTCTTCTTTGCCCCGAAACACACACACTGCAAATTTGAGTGTGAAAATGCCTCATGCTTAAAAGAAAAGGCCAAAAGTTAAGACATTTGTAAACCAGGCAGCATAAATAAAATAGCATATCAAAACACCAGGAACTAAAAAACTTAATACATTAAATGTTCTTGTGAAAATACATGGTTTTTGTGACCCTTGTACAAGAATCAGTTATTTTTGGAAGAATGGGCTTGGAACAAATGTGTGTGCTTGTCTGTTGGTTCAGTTTAATTAAACAGTTGTTTTCAGCTCAAAGAAATGGGTTTCAAATATGCTGTGAAGATGCTGGAAACTCCCTCATTTCATCCAAAAGGTGAAGAAAAAGAAACTTTTGACTTTTGAATAATTAAAATTTGGGGTTTGAGCTGTTTCCAGTATCACAGTCAGCAGGAAAGGTCCAGACGCACTGAATGCAATAATTGATGCATCCTAGGTGACATTTCTAATTTGATGCTTCAATAGAGACACTGTAGGCGGCAGATTTGTAGTGTCAGCACAGGAACACTCACCACCAAGATGGGCAACAGTAGTGTATCATTTTCTTTAGAGTGGCATGACTGATGCTTCATAGTCTGTAATCTGCTTCTCATATTCAGACCTTAGCTTAAAAACCAGCTTCTCTGTAGACTGCCTACATTTTGTCTATGCCTAATCACTCACCCAGCTTACTTTTCTCATGCATTAACTTGAAAGAAAAATTCAAACTGCAAATACAACTACACAGATGTTTTATCATTCAGAATAACAAAGTAAATGGTAATGTGGAAAAACATTACAAATATTAAAATCAAAAATAACATTAAAATCATTTTTTAAAATGTGCATTTTAATGCACATGAAAGCTAAAAGGTTCAGAAACTTTTTTATTCAAGGTAATGGTTAAGATAATTTCAAATAGTAATCCCACCACTAAATAGTATACAGAGTTAATGTTTTGAAAACATGAAAAAGGCTTTTCATAAATTAGTCCACCTCTTTAATTACAGTATTTAGGAGAGGATAGTTGTAATTTATTCAATCTGTCAGATTTTTTTTGACAGGTATCCAGAATGAATTCAGAATTTTTGTTTGTTTGTTTTTGTAAGTTGAAGGTGCAGAGAAATTATGATGTGATGAAATCAGTGTGAGTGTTGGCTCCCAGTCCTCTCAACAACATGCTGGCAGCTCCACTGGAAAGAGACAGATGAGGAAAGAGATTTAATAAGATGTTTTGAGAAACAGCCCAAATTGTGAGAGAAAATAACTTTGCTGATCTTCAAGGACGTGGGAGAAACGAAACTTTGGTGAACCACCTTTTCCACAACCTGCATTACCAGATAATTGATTTTAAGTCGTGTTCCAAGAGTCTGTCTTTCATTGGTGTCGCCTTTTTTAAAGTTAAGACATTTCCCTTTGTTTGCACTTAAAACACAGTAAACTCTTTAGTGCAATAAATCTATTCTCAAACTAATAACAAATCTGTCATATTTCAGAATATAACCTGGTTGCCATTAAATGCAGTCAGTGCAGCTGCTAGTCTTCTTGGCAATGATCTTGGTTGGTGTACAAAAAAAAATTATTAATATTTGAATTTGAATAAATGTGGTTATGACATATTGAGCTGAAAAGTCTACAGACAGGACATTTAAGGACTGTTTTGACTATGCAAAATAACTGTTGTATAAACATATGGTTCTGTTGTTTTGTAGACTCTGATGTGGTGAGCTTCGATGGCCACAGCAGCCTTCTCTACAGGTTGAGCCCCAGGCTGAGGCAGATGGCCAGGGAAAGCATCTCTCTGAAATTTAAAACCCTGAGGAACTCTGGGACACTGCTGCATGCAGAGGGACTGAGCGAGCACAGCCTCACCCTGGAGTTAAAGAAAGGAAAGCTTCTCCTCGTCCTCCGAAAAGGTACAATTCTGAAATCCTCATACACACAATGTCATGATTGCTCAAAGTCTGCTGGGTGCTGTGTTACATTATAAAACAGGTCTGATTTGACTGGCCAGACACAGTGTTATGGTTTTTTGTTAAACAAGCAAAGTGACCTTAATTTATTTTCAAATGTTGTCAAGGTTGTTCTCCCTTTAAGAAAACTTGATGCAGCTAACTTAGTAATTGTTGTAATAGAAGCCATAACACCAATTTCTGCAGACTGCCTCTTTAATGGTTTAGTCTTTAATGAGAGGCAGGGGATTACTGTATGTCACCAAGCCAAGTATTGACTGCTTGTGTACACATTCCTTTGCTCTGATTAGTCTGTGGTTGGGTGCTTGGCAATATGTCTCAATAAGCTGTGAGGTTTCCAAACCTTAGTGGCTGTTTCAGCAATGTAGTGGTGGACAATATCATGGTGTTTGCTGACCACCAGTTTCTGTTCTTATGCTGGTACTATCTACTTACTGTATGTGCTAGATTTGCTTTGGTACTGTGAATCAAAGGGGTATTCCACTACTTTTACACATTAAAATCAGGGTACTAATCACGAGGAGTACTCTTCAGCCTTTGAAATTAGTTGTATAATGTTAATTCAGTGGCATTATGGGAAATTTATGATATAGTGTTTTTGGCCCACACTAGGGACTAAAAGTCAGGATATTTGCTGACCACTCTTTTTTAATCCGTTTCTTCTAAGTCTCCAACCCTATGGAAGTGCAATGCACAATCTTTTTTTGTGGCTGAGCTCATCTTCTTTTGGATTTAGCACATTTTTCATGCTGCTGATTAAAGTGGTGGTAAAATACTTAAAATTCAGATAAGAATTAAAGAAAAATTTCTAATGAAAGGCTTTGCGTTCATGTGCCACATTGCTTTATTATTTCTCTTTCAGTTGCATCTAAACTGCTGAGCTTGTGTTTTATGGTTTATGCAGCTTCCACTCTCCTATTACTTCTATTACTTTTATGATTTCAATATGCATAAGTAAAGGATGTATCCATCTCTAAACAGTGGTCTGAAGTGTGTAGCAGGACAGCAGCCATACTGAAACAGCTCCTGGTCTGTAGTACTAGTACTAGTCTCACAGTAGAATAACTGGCTTTGAAATCTTGCTTGTATGGGAAAAGTTATTGTTACTCCCGGCTCTCATTTGTGCTGAGCTTGGTGTTGGCTTTGACTTACTAAATTTTATTTGGCATCTAATTCTTTTGTTTGTTTGTTTGTTTTTTGCCATGCTGGTTCTCTCCTCACTTCATTTGCTGCTTTTGTCACATTTCTCCCTGCCTTCTTGACCTCTGCCTTCGCTCATTTAATGCTTTTATTGCTCTATATTTGTAATTTATCACCAACCTTTGAACACATCATTACAGTTCTCTGCTTGCCTTTCTTATGTTTTTTTTTTT
>BRZM01001091.1:77140-106811 GCA_033238685.1 Lates japonicus | reverse complement strand
CATGGTTAGCAGCTGTGTACAATCGGTTGTGAAGCGGGGCCCGTCGTTCTTTCAGCGATAGAGACGGTGTAATTTCGGTTGCCGTATATAATGCCGTTGTCCTTCATATTACCCTCATACGGTCTGTGGCGTTTACCGTTCAATGGGGAGTTCAAAGTTTACTGCGCAAAAGCACCACAGCAAAATCGGGCGAGTCCCGCATATCGGTAGCTTGGTGTTTCAGCCATTTGCAAGCTTCGATTGCAGCCGACAATGTTCACGAAGAGGCCGATAATCACCGTGCGCAACGAATCATAATGAGTCAATGTCGCCAGATGCCGTTATTTTGCTTGCGGAACATATTAGCCAGAACAACGCTTGGTCACTTTCACCTGTTATCGCTTTCTGGTCGTCCGTTCAGTTTTCTCGTCTCAGCCTCGCCTCCGCACAAAACAGACGAAAGCCTGGCTCACCGCCCGTTGCTGTTAGAAAATCTCGAACAGCCCGGAGGCCAGCAGTTGAAAGCCGATGTTCGATTAAGGTCAAACCATTTACCGTGCATCTCTTCTCCACGACCGATAACACCGGACGACCGATGCCCGTCGGTTTCAGGCCTGGTCGGCCTGAAAGCGTTCACGGCTGGTAAACACCGCCGGCACCGATGACCGGGTCGAAAAATGGAATGTCAAATAACAGACGCAACGCCAGCTGTTGCGGATTTTCTTTCCTCATGACGTCGAGCCGAAACCCAACGGAGCCGCGGGAGCCAACGATGCCGGGCAGAAGCTCCCCAGTTGTCAAGGGCTGAACAGGATTCAAGACGACTAGTCACCGACGCCGTCGCTCGTGATCAGACCGGAAAGCAGCTCATCGCGGTGTTACACCGCCAAACAGCATTACAAACTGGTCAGGCGCCCCGCGTCAAGGTCTTCAGTCAGGATTCCTGCGGGCAGTACCACCTCGAAAGTTATTGGTTACGCAGCCGTCGTCTTCTTTCCAGTTTTCCCGCCGGTGTCGTCGGCGTCGACGACGTTATCGGCAGACCCAGTGCCGCCACGACCGAAGGAACAGCGCAGTTAACAGAGGCAGCAAGTTCAAACAGTTCAGCCGATGGTAACAGGTTGAACCGTCATTTCGTACCGATTTTCGCATCTCTGCCGTGCCAAACTGAAGGTCGCATCTTCAGCCAGCCTGAACAAAACAAACACCGGTACGCCAGAAGTCAAAACGACGAATCATCAAAGAATAGTCGAAGTCTTTAAATGAGGTCGGAATGCAGTTTCAGCAACCACAAATTGCTTCTTGTGTTACAGAAGCAGCACAGCAGTTGTCAGAGCTGGCGTTATTGCCGCTTGGCATCACCAGTTCATTTCATCCTGCGAAACAAACAGCCATTTCAACCGCCAGCCCACCACTGATGCTGGCCGTGGTAAAACAGACCGCCGAAGCCGCCGCTGCCAGCCCGAACTTGCATCGAAACTACTACAGTGGCTCGTTTAGTGAGTGATCAAGAGGTTCGAAATTGAGGCAACAGCAAACCAAAGAACCAATACTTGAATCAGGCAGCATCATCACACAGAACCACTTCATAAGATTACGGCTGAGATGAACACCACCGGGTTCCGCATGAGTGATACACTGTAACCAGAGCACTGTGCATTTGTGATGATGAATATATGAAGACAGTCTTCACGGGCTGGCCTCGTTAGCCCGCATGGGGTCCCAGGAACACAGTGTGTCTGAATAAGAGAAGAGACCTGAGCAAGCCCTGAGCAGTAGCAGAGAACACATGAGCAGCCGAGGCCCGCATCCACGGGCCAGGTAGTTTGGACAGATCCTCCTCCTCAAAAATATGGCCACATTGATTAGGTGAGCATATTGTTCTGGCTCACCAACGGTTAGCGATTAAAATAGAACAGAAGAGAATAGTTCTCAAGACCGTCAACACCGAACAGTCCGGCCGACAGGTCATGCCTGTCATGTATCATATATAGCGTGTGTGTACAGCGTTGCCATCATTGTTATAATAGCGGGCGTGGTGAGCGGCTGGCTGCCGCGTATACATACAGGCGCAGCAAAACACTGGTCATCAACAGCATACAGTCGATCGCCCGCGCCTGTCGCCCGCAGCCTCCCGCCAGGCCACCCGCGCCAACACGCTCACGGTCAGTTACCCCTGGGTTCCTGACCTCAGCAGCAGCAGAAACAGGCAGTTTTTCCGGAGCCCAACCCATGGTCCGGTTTCAGCCTGCCAATTGTTTTTACCATCGCCTGTCTGGCATCATTCAGCCAGAGGAGAACAGAGTGAGAGGGGCATGCGTCCAACACTGCATCAATACTGGCTCACACAGCAGACCACAGAGTTGAACTGACCATGAGCCTGCGGGGAATGACGGTTAGCCCCATCTCAACGTCATTGTCATTTTTCCAGAAGTTCGCTTCGAAGAGTTGCCATCTATTGAATTAAATTGAAAACGTAACATAGCGGGTCCAGATCAATCAGTGGCGGAACAGCTTCAGCGCCGTCGCGGCAGCTGGGGTCAACAGTGTACGATCAGAAAGAGAACATGCCAGCCCACCGGTCACCTTCAGCGAGAACCGTCAATCAACAGTACGGCTGTCGCCACCATTTCAGCCACCGCACGCGGCCATCCGCAACGGCGAGTGATGCACCAAACGAAGACTACAGCAGTCGGGCCATCCATGCATCATGACCTTGGGTCTCCGTTTCACTTGTCGCAGCCTGTCAGCCTGCCAGCCGCTTCGTCTCGTACCTCGGCGGCTCCGCCGAGCCATTCTCCGGGTTTCAGCCGTTCACGGTTCGCGAAATGAAAACTGGTGCCAGGTCAATCCAGACGGCCCAGCCAGTACCGCAGTTAGCGTCATAACACGCCACAAAACCTCAAAGACCGTGTCTGCCCACGTTAGTTCAATAGTTTTCAATCTCGTGCAGCCTGTCAGCCTGTTGCTTGCGGGCACATCAGGTTTTCTGAAGCTGTGTTCTTGGCCTTTCTGGGATTTGTTGACAAGAACACACATTTCTTCATACTGGCCTGGCCATGGAGGAACATGCTTGCCCAGCAGCATTTCACACAGCAGTTCCCACCTTTCTGGTCAGCCAACAGCCCGCGCTGCTCATTGTGCAAGCCAGCACCCGTTTATCGGCCAGCAGCCTGTTCAACAGCCGCACGATGCTCAGCGCACGGTGCTGGACCAGCTGAACATGGTGCGATGACCGCCGTTATCAGCCCGTCACAGCAGCCCAGCTCGTCAGCCCACAGCCGCCCAGACAGACTGAGCAGTCATCAGCTCACCAGACAAATTACCGTTGAACCTCACGATTAAACAAACATGACGGCAGCAGAGAGGAGATCACGTTGTTGAGAGCAGAGAGAGAGATAGCGAAGAGAAATAGGAAGGCGCATTTTGTTTAGCCAGGTGCGAGGCGGATGCAAATTGCAACAGCATCAACAGAATGTACCCGTGCCGATGGGGCCCGCTGCGTCCGGTCGTGCTCGTCATCACCAATGAAGCGTTATCACCATGTCAATGACGATGTATCAGGAGTTGGCGCCCACTCCAGTGAAACAGCCCGCAACACGTTGCCAACCCTCCGCTGCCAGCGCCACCGAGCCTGTTAATGTACCCTTCTATGAAGGTGTTATCAAACAGAGCCGTCGTTCGAGTGGCAACAGTTTCGCCTTTCTTCCAAATGAGTCATCAGTGATGCCATTGCCGGAATTGTCGACCAGCCGAGTGTCTGCTGTTAAAGTCAGGACACAGAGAAGAAACAAAGCCCCAGATGTCAGTCCCAGATGACAACAGTGTGCATTAACAACAGGAAACGACAATTACGTTGCCGAGCAGAAGAGCACAGCCTCTCGTGGTAGAGTCGATAACTCGCGTGTTCGCTGAGCGTTCAGAGAGTCGACCGCGCTTCAAACCGCTTCAACACCGCTCGAGGCGTAATCTCGACTTTGCCGAGTCGAAATCTTCCGCAAGACGGAGACGTCGAGTGCTTCCGATGCCGTACATGGGTGTGTACCGTCAGCCTGCCGTGCCTGAGCGAGGCGAGTTTTACTGGTTAGTCATCGCTGGCCTCGCCCATCGCAGGCCTGCTCGATAACAAGCGTCCGGCCTGCTCACTCCTCATCATCTCAATCGCCTCAGAGCCAGCAGCCACTGCACGAATTTCGCATGATGGTTACGTCGCGGAGCGCCCCTCCACACCGTGCGGCCGTGACCGCACGAACATGTTGCGTTGGAGCCCCGGAACACCACCTGGCGAAATGCCGAAACACGATCAGTAAGAAACACAAAGGTCGCCAATTGCACCACAACAGACTGTCACAGACATCTGAGGGGCAGAAACAGAGTTGGGGTTAATTATTGAATGCTGAGCCCGAGTGTCGCGACATCAGCCTCGATTGCTGTTAGTCTGTGGTTCAAAAGAGCCGAGTGGTCATTCGGACGATGGGTCGTCTTCAGTGCGTTTGCTGATCAGTGAGCCTGGTCTGCGCCCAGTTTTCACCGAAATAAACACATCTCCTTCCTCGAGTCATATCTGCGCCAGAACACCCGGCACATTTCGCAGCCTCTGAACACAGACAGCCCGTTGCCGCACACTTTCCGCCAGCGCCCGCACTGGCACTACCATCTTCCAAATACGACACAGCGTATCGGTTCTGAAATATCCGCGGCGTAACACACAGCAATACCTGGTTGTCACCGTAGCGCATGATTCCGCAAACACGCTGATATGCGCCGGCTCAGTTAATCACGTGACTTTACAGCGGCTTTTTGAAGACAGCAATATTTCATCACCAAAGACCGTCAGGCGGCGTAAAATGGCGTACTATCGCCGTTGACTGGCTGGCGGGTGCGACGGGTTCGAAGACCGCCACAGTGGTCGGCCTGGTCGACTGGCTCAAGTTTGTGCAGCCTCCCAGACCTGCGGGAAAGCCACCGGGGTCGCCCTGTTTGACGAGCACTCGCCGCACTGCACCGCAGCTTGGGAACAAAACACGAACGACCTCCAGAGTTCAAGACAAACCGACGTTTGCGTCGTTAATGAGAACTGCTCACAAACCACTTCGACGTCATTCAGGCAACGCCGTTTATTAGCGCTTCAACAAGCCTGCTTCAAAGTCACTTGAACCCAAAGCCCGTACCGCCAGACCACATCTGGGGAACAACAGCAATGACGCCCGTTACGGAATACAAACATGAAAACATTTATCTGGTGCTCAACACGAATATCAGCGATGAAAGCTTCAGTGAGAAACAAACAACAGAATAAGACGATTTTTCAAACCATTTATTAAATGGGAACAGCACGGACGTTTGACATGCATCGAATACCATCTGCTGTTTCAGAGGCCGGAAACATTGTCATCGTCTGGGATTTAGTTATCAATAAACAGAGCGTATGCGACCGAGGTTGCTGGGGCCCGTTAAGGGCTGGAACAGCGACCGGAATAGACTCGAGTTGCAACAACGGTAGGCTGCCCGGTATGTTGCGCACAAGTTAAAGTCAGGAAAGTTGGCCACCACGCAGTGTCGGCCTCGACAGCAGGGAGCGAATAACCGCCCTAGTCTCGGGTACCAGATTCGCTGTATGATATCTCGAAAGTTTTTCGCCGGATCAGCGTGCCCCGCCATCGATTGAGCGCAAAGGAAATCGCAGTTCGTTTTCTTCATTCACGGGGCGACAACTGTTGTTCGAAAGTTTGATTTTCGTTAATCGTCCGCCCAGCAGTGAATGGTTGCCAAACGGAGCCCCCATCATTTCGACAACAGCTGAAAGGCCTAGTCTGTTATCTAAACAGCTACATCATTTTCTTCGGCACTGACCGACCGGTCATTTCTCGCAGCATGGTTGTCAGCCTGCAATCACAGTTTCGTTTGACCGCACATGTGGAGTTCAAAGCCTTTCAAACGTTATCCTTTCAGCAAATAGAACCGATATTTTGTGCGAGCTCATAGCACGCCGTTCAACACCTTGACCAGACAACTGTTTGTTACGGTCACCTTCTTTCCAATACCTCATTGCCAGAGTTGATTTTTACGGTCACCAGTCCGGCTGTGCTCCAGCGGTGGTCATCAAACACCGAACAGTAACGCAGCTCACGCACGTAGCCAGCCATCAGATTCGACCAGCGAACAATGGTAGTCCGTTACGTTGCGTGGAACCATCGCCAGCGAACATTCAAATTACTGGATGGTGCGAGGGTGCCTTGGCATTGCCACGAGCCAACACCGATATGTTCGACGACAAGATGTTAAACATAACGCAGCATTGATGACGGGTTTTCATGACGGTTTTATTACCGTCTCAATATTCAATACTGCGCAGTCTATCGAAAATCGTTCAGCACGATACCGTGATCAAATTGGGAGTGATTACCGACCGACAATCCCATTTTGTTAATAGTTGAGAGCGGCTTCGTACAGAAACGAAACATTTAAAACGGTCATTCGTGCGATTTTTAACACTAGCGATGAAACATAAGTGAACAGGCTGGCAGGTAGGTCAGTGAGCTGGACAACAACAAAGCGAGAACATGGCGACAGCCGATACCCGGAAAGGACGGCTGTCGCCCGACCAGCCGGCGCCGGCGACGCAGTGACGCCTTTCTTCGGCAGAACTCCAGTTGCTCGACTGCATTACGCCTCAATTCAAATCAGCCCCGCAACATTGAACCAGCGCCAATGCAACCTCAAGACGCCGCCTGGGATCGCTGATGAGGCCGATATCAGAACAGTTTTCGTCAGGGAGGCCGTCAGACCGCACGATTTGCCTCGCCCAGCCGTGCCCAGCAGCCGCCGCAAGGAAACCGATCGTCCGGCTATTTTACTTTGTACATTTTCCTGGCCTGTCGGCGTGCTCATAGCAGTCAGCCCACAACAAGCGAACAAGAATCAGCTGATGTAAAGCCAGTTCGTCACCAATGCATCATCAGGCAGCCTTCACCGGCGAATCAAGATGGTGCGCAGCGGGGAAAGCCTTGTTTAGTGCGATTGTTGCGCGAAACAAGACAAGATACGTCACTTGTCAACGTGCAACGTATATCAGCAGGGCGAGAATGCAACGACGAAAGAAACAGCTGAACATGTTCCCCGAAAGACCGGAGATGCAAACCAACTGCCGCAGCAGTGTCGGTTAAAGACCGGAATACGGCTGTTTTTTTTAACAAAGGCAGCGTTAGCCCGACAGCAGACTGCCTGGCAAACACCGGTTGCACCAGCCGCAGTGTCCATCAACCGAGGTCAGCTCAACACCACCGGTCAGCCCGCTGTCACCAGTGATCGCCGCGAAGAGTATTCGCATCAACATCACCGTGTCGAAGTCCTCAACACCCGCCTTGTCGCCGTTGTTCCACCCGTGGACAGGTTGTAGGTCAGCGCCAAACATCGAAGAGGCGACAGTAAACAGGCATGGGGCCTCGCCGCATTTTCGCCGGCGATCAGCCAGCGACAGCCCTCGTTCACGAACCGAAGCCATCGCCAGCAAAGCAGTAGTTAGTAGAGTAGAAAAGAAAACAGAACGAAGATGTAGTATTTCGGCCGCGGTGAGGCTGGCTGTCGCCCTGATACGACCGAACAGCCGCCAGCAAAGAAACACCGTACGGTCAATTCGAACATACGTCATCGAACCCGTGTCATCAGCCAGACAGGGCGGGCGACTTTGATGTCGTCAACCTCATCTGTCGTCCGTTTCACAGCCGCCCCGATCAGCGACCCTTTCCTTGCTCCTCAGCCTCGTAAGCTCACCATCTGCGGAGGACGGTAGCGCCGATCACGATGAGCTAATGAGTCCCCGGACATGGACATCAGATCGAAGTAACGAAATCACAGCGACGCAGCCCGAAAACCCATCGACAGACCCCACCGTCATCGGGCGCCCGTCATCGTTGGTTGTAGCTAAATCAGGTCGTCGAGCATCCAAACGCCTGGTCACAAAAAATAAATCGATCTCAGGAGCCGCCAGGGAGCGAAACGTTTGCCGTTGCTCACCGGCCTCGATAACGACGTCACGGTTCAATGTCAGCATGATCGAGCGGGTCTCATCATCGTCGGTACCGCATCTTTGTTCTCACAAGCCACTTCGTCAAGATGGCGGATCAAAGTTCAGTCCGGCGGGATACGATCCGTCAATGAAAAACAGATTTACAAATTCGGTGTAACGATTGCAGGAAACGGCTGCCTCAATCATAACAACAAAGTTGCGAATACACAACCATCTGAAAATCGAACACTTCGTCAGTTGCTGTTGAGAACGTTGCCGCAACAGATCGCGACAGCACGATCAGGTTACTTTACGGATTTTCACCAATCTCGATTTCCATCATTCATGCCGGCGGGTGTCCGACGTTCGTTCACCCTGTGTGGGAAAGGCAGGCGGCGCTTAATCGGGTTTCGGCAATGATGCGTGCATACAGGAAAGGCCGAGCAGCAGCACCATTCGCGCGCAGACGGAAAAAAGCGAGTTTTCGGCGCTCAGGTCTGGGCCCGATCGCGTCCCGAAACCGTGGTCAGTCGTTCGAAATGAAGATATCGGCGAAAATCGCGCCCGCAGAGTGTCAAACCGCCAGTTAACGTCATGCCGCAGCCATTGCTCGTAGCGTCATCAACCATTCGCTGTCACTGAGTTCGGCAGATATTCCGGCCGCAGCTGTCCCGACCCAGCAGGTGAGGTTCAGTCAGAATTAAATATTTATCAGTTGTCGGTGCAGACTGGCTTTTTGATGTTCATGGGGGCATCGTCGTCAGCTTAGGTCATACGCAACAGTGTCTTCGTGGTCACCATGGCGTTACAGCAGCTGGGGCGAGCCAACAGTCAGTGCACCACGAGCCACAGGTCAGTCCTGCAGGCGGGTTGGACCGGTCAGTCGCAGCGACAGAGAGAATGGTGCTGGCGGTGCATATGCAGAGAGCCCCAGGTCATTCCACCACCACCCCTTTCAGCAAAACGATTCTTCCGGCCTGTTACGGGCGTAGACCAACCCAACCCGAGGTTTTACCACAGCCGAGTTCGATCCGAATGGTGTCTTGGATGCCATGATATTGTGTAAGTCCAGTGAAGCCATCAATGTCACCTGTAATTTTTATTTTTTAAATGATCGTGTCATGTCACAGTACAAACATCAGCAGTATTTGAATGATAAAGCACTTTAATGTTGTAAAAGCTCAGCAAAACAAATTTCGTTGGCTGTACCTCAAACCATGATGCGCGCTGCAGAAAGTCTGAACGCTGCATTTTGGTCATGATATTACACTCCATTTTTCAATATTCACGGAGAGCTGAGCGCAGACATCTCCTTTCTTAAAACCACCATCCTCTGGTGTCTTCCTGAAAAAACCTGGCATCAAAGACTCTATTCGATCGAACTCAGCTGTAAGTAAACCTCTCAGGTTAGGTTATTCACCCTTAAATGTGGGTACAACCCGAGCAGGAAGGATCATCCTTGTTAGCAAAGTTTTGTGCTGGGGTGGTGGGTGGGTGGTCCTGCCTGGAACTCCATCTCAGGTCCCCAAAAATATATACATTTTTCCACCAACCCACCATTTATTTTCCTCCTCTGGGAAATCACTGCATTGTCAGCGGTGTTGTTCCAGCCCCGCCAGCACATTTCTTTATAACTACTAGAGTTTATTGTTTCGTATCATTGTAGTGCACTGGTGTTGAAATATCATTGTACTGTAACACTTCATAGTTGTTACAGAGTGTGTGCTGTTGTAGCTGCCCTCTTTTTATGACAACAGTTTCTTGATAAAATGTTGTGTCATTTTGTGACTTATTAAAAGTAGTCTACCATTGTAGCTGATCATGACAGAAACAGAGGTACAGGTAACTCTTCTTGACAAGACCATAGTATATCCACACAAGAAACTAGGGTTATGGAAGAAATCAGGTTTAATGCTTAAGTCGGTCGCCTGATCTCCTTGAACCAGTGGTGGCTGCATATTTAATGATCAAGTAGTAATATACAGTATGAAGCTGCAGACTGGCAGCAAGCAATATATTGTGCCCTGTGCACAGTTTTCTCCTTATTATTCACATTTTTAATTTATTTATTTTAGTTTCAGTTTTAGTCAGGCTTAAGATGCAAACATAAAACTCACTTTTTTTCTCCATCCTTTCACATAGTGATACTTTTCTTTTCTCAAGCCTTTTCCCTGCTTATGCACACATAGAAGAGTTTTGTCAGAAAGCCAGTTAAACATATACAATGCCTTTCCACTTAAAGACAGACATTATCTGAGTTTTACACCAGTACGAATGGTAAAATCAGAGATTGGTTAAAGAATCCATACATAAAAGTAAATCCCAGTCCACTGCCTGTCAGGCGATCTGTGCTCATTCAACATTCTGTAAATATTTGTAGAATATTGATACCAAGATGGGTTGTATTATTTATAACATTTGTTCAGATTTGTTGGTATATGTTTGAAGATTGGAAGATTAAATTTCAGGAACACTGATACCCTCACAAATCACACAGACGAAAATCTTTGTTTTATTTCAGGATCAAGAAACATGCATTTGTCCACCATTAGTTTAGACTGATATCCATATCAACAGAAATTTAGCTATGAGAATTAAAAGGTCTGGTTACCAGTAAATAAACAGTAATGTAGTTACTCAATCATGCAAACACATTGATTGTAGCTTGTCATTATATCAGAGAGCTTAGTGGCTCTGTAGCTGTTTGCTCTAAACTGCTTGCTCTAAAGTGGAAATTTATTTTATGGCTGGTTAGATAGCTTAGATGTCCAGCAGCATTGTAACCGGATTGCTACGGATAACCGTTTTGCGTAAGGCAAATCTGCGGTGAGTAAGTCTGTGTCAGTTTTTGTTTGCATCACTTTATTGATTTGTTACCAGTCTGAACATATTCTTCCATCAGAAAGTTTCAGTAAAGCTCATCAGCATGTCAACTGGCTCTGCAAAACGCTCATCGCCTCCTCCACAGATGGTGAAACCTTACAGGGAGTAAGGGTGTCAGAGGGTCCTGGTCAAAGGGTAACAATTGAAAACAGACGACAAGATAGAGTTTGTGAACACAGTGCCCTTTACAGTCTAGCACATTTATAAACACCTCACACAGGTTCAGTGTGAGCAGTATGAACAGGTGTGCAGTGCTTTGTTGGCAACAATTTCTGTCATGCAAATAGGGCTTACATTAGTGATTTTACTTGGCTGGAAAAGTACTACACTATGTTCTGTTTTCTTTTTCACCTTCTTTACCCTTCGCTTTTGCTTTAAAATACAAATTAAACCAGTTCATGAACTGGGTAAGGATAAAACAACCGAATCATACGCTTTAAGAAAATGGCAACAGGACCTTGTGTATATTGTATTTATGCCCGATAACATCCTCAGTGTGTGTATGCCTTGTGTAAGTTTGAGCACGGTCAACACCTGGCCTGTCTACAGGTGAACAGAAGTCAACAACAGGCAGCAGGGAGAAGGGAAGACAAGATGATTGGGTGGTAAAAGGATGTTACTGGACTATTTACAGAGTCGATTATCTGCCTTCCTTATGCAGCTCTACTGGAGGTCCCTTTCCTTCGACAAGCAACGGTCCACTGAGAAGCAGTAGTTGGCTGGCTTCCCATTGAATTATTTATTAGGCGGCATCGCATTCTGAGTTTAACGCAATGTTAAAGAGGCACGATTCGCCGACGAAGCTCCCTGCCGCCACATTGTGAGGCTCCCTGCTGATGGACACATACACCTGCAGCCGAACAGCCAATTGTTTATAGGTGAGTGTGTGTTCGTTTCTGTCAGATAACTGCTGCCTTTTTAATTAATAAAAAAACAATACAATATTCAGATCTTTTTTATTATTTTTCTGCAGCAGTTCTGGACACATCTCCATTAACTTCCAGAACCCCATGTTAAACTAGTCTGTATCTCTTCCATCCTCTCACTTTCTTTCTTTTACTCATTTTGTATCATTCGTTCTCGCACCCACACCACTGATACAAAATGACTCTGTGCTTGTACAGTACATTTACGTTGACCCAAGGGTGACTGGTAATGTTACATCTTTGTCTCTTGTGCTCTTTTTGAAGTAAGCAGATGGTCACACAACCTGAACCCTTCAGCAAAACTCCCCACTAAAGCAATGTTTCCCATCTTAGTTCATAGTGTACAGGGAGCATATTACAGAGCTGCCTCTGGTTATTGATGCACATTGGAACTGACAGATTTAAGCTACATCAAGCAATTCTTGTTATACAATTTATGGAAGTAATACTATAGACACGTACTAGATTGAGAGAAAATCTCCACAAATTGTTAGAAATATCCTCTGGACGATGGTTTGGAGCGGTCAGTTTCCTTGCAGTAACCTTGGTACGGTGTTTGAACCAAGTCCATTACTTAAGGTAGTCCATTCCTGACAGCTCCTGATGAAACTGGGCTCTGATATGAGCCTCATCAACTCAGCAGTCCCGGAAAGCTGTTTATCTCATCATAACAGTCTTGAGGTTGCCAGTTTGGCACTCTGAGACAATTATAATGTTGCAGAGCCTGAACTCTGAGGACAGTTGGAGGTTGTAATGCGAGAAGTCGGAAAACAATAACTTCTGGAGTTTAAAATTCTGCCAGAGAAGGGAAAAAAAAAATCCTGCTACAGTCAGCCAGCCAGCTGTCAGAGAGACTGACAGCTCGTCAACTTTCCAGATATCAGCAATCACCATGATACTCGGCTGGCAGACAGACATCCAGGAAAAAGTCAACTCCTTGAATTTTTCACCTGCCAGTTTGTGTTTCACTATGCTTCATCACTTCATCATTTAAAAAAATCACTACAAGGGTGGTGACAAATCTTTGTTTCTGGGGATACTGAGTATATTCAGCTATTAATAATAAAATGAGTTATCAGTCAGTGTCACTCCCCAATTTGATCACAGACATGATATGATGTGATTTTCATTCATTTTTGCACAGTATTTAAAGACTCTTGATAAGATAAGTTGTGTAAGCCGTCATAGAGAACATCATGTCTGCATTTATATTTGATAAAGTCATCACTGTCTCATCAGATATCAGTGTTGTGTGGTAAAGCAGTGCAAGGCCCTCAAATCAATCTGCATTACCATGCGACAGTAATGGAACTTAGATGTTCACTGTGATGGATACACAGCATAATGAAAGTTTCACCATTGGTTTTCATACAATTCAGATCTGAATGGAAACTATGAGAAAGATACATTAAAGAAAATGAAACTCGCAGACACACTGTTACGGTCCTACAGTGACGTGATTACCCATACCAAAAGATTTTTAATGGTTTAAGTGTTATATTGTCCAAAAATCAAAATGTTTCAAACTCTAAAAAAAATAATAATAAATTGTGGAGAGAACAGAAAGGTGGCTTAAAATTGCCGTAGTTTGTCACAGTTAAGAAGGGTGTTGAATAGGCATGCTGTAGTCGCACAAAATAACAGTTCCTGGCACTTGAAGGTTAAGCGTTTAAATACTGAACCTCTTTGCATGTGTGAGATTCTCTGCAGTCAAAATTAGGGAAAAGCAATGATTCACAGATACAGGACAATATGTGTGCTGCAGAAATGATTAGTCAGTTAGTCTACTGAGAGAAAATGATCTGCAACAATTTGATAATAGATTCATTGCTTCAAGTAATTTATCAAGCAAAAATGGTGAACATCCGTTTGAGCTTTTTTATTATTCACTGCTTTTCTATGTTGTTGGACTACATGATTAACCGCGTAATCAAAAAACTTTCAGACTAACCTGAGTTTATGCAATATGTGTAGCCTACATGAGGAGATAAAGAGAAAAGGAAAAGAAAAACAGACTAAATGCTGCAGTTTTTCCTTTGCATGTGTCTTCAGGAGGCACAGCGTCCAGGCAGAAGGGCTTTCGGGGTTGCATCGCTCTCTGCAGCTGAATGGCATCACCCTGGACCTGGAGGAGAGAGCCAAGATCACCCCCGGGGTTCAGGCGGGTTGTCCAGGCCACTGCAGCAGTTATGGCTCCCTCTGTCAGAACCAGGGACGCTACGTGGAGAGATCCAACAGCTTTTCCTGCAACTATGGCTCGTCTGCTTATACCGGAGTCTTCTGCGACAGAGGTACACCAATCCCCCACCAGCACCCGGGTCTATATAACTAACCAGTGCTACAATTTAACTATAGCCACAATTTATCCCAGCCTCAGTTAAAGGCATACATGCATTTTTTTATTGTGCCCCTAAATCCCCAAATTTTTGTGTAATGTTATCTAAAAATGTAAAGATGGGAAATTGTGGTACCCAATTGTGTGTTGTCCCAAATTCAGGGTACATATAATAAAACTATCCATTTTTTTCTCTATTCCCCTTTGGTAACTTCAGTGTTTGAAAAATCATCTTATTTCTCTCTGTCTGACAGTTCATATTCTTTATCAGCTTGTTCCAACTCCTCACTGAAACTTTATGCTGTTATTCATGATAAAACTGAGATAAGTATTCAAAACCACGACTTCATGTTTTTATGGCTGCCCAATTCCATAACGTGAATATTCTACATGTCTACATTTTATAAACATTTCCCCAAGATGTAGTCTAACATATTTGGTATCTTTGGAAACTTTAGGTTCGTGAGCTTTAAGAGCTTAAGCTGATACTAGAGTAAGCTGCCTAATAAACTGGCATTATGGAGTGGTATCAAATGTTTAATAATTAGTTCTCATTTAAACGCAACACAGAACTAAACAAGAATGTGGACATCTCTTAGACTCTAGAGTCGTCTAGCAAGTTTCAAAGAATATGAAATTAAAGCCTCAAAAGCTGCTGTTACAGTGCAGCACCTGAAAGTCTATAAATAAAACAGACACATTTTGAGATATGAAGCGAAACCATACGCGCCACAGGAGGTCACAGATAAGCTAGAGTCTAGGAGGTACACAAACTTGAATAATCATTAGTACATTGCACAATGTATACAGCCCTAAGGTCTTGGAGGTGCATGCTGCACCACTGTGTGCTTAGCACATTAAATCCATATTTTACACACCACCTAATGATCTTGATTGTGGGGGAAACTAAATATATATCTTAAAGCCACTTATAAAGTCTGTGATTAGCTAATTATTCTGGCTACATATGTAATGTTTGCCTGAATCATTCACAATCTTTCTAGTTATTAGAGTAATATTAATAATAAGAATAGTAATATTACTGCATATTATATACTGAATGAAAACACTAGGGTTATTACACTGTAAGTTCCTTCCTCAGTATTTAAGAAAGATCATTGTCTGTTAAGTGCAGATAACAACAGAGAATGTCTATAGTAATATATTGGGCTTTTTAATCTATATGGTACTAGAATGCAAAGAACTGTGTGCAGATTATTGTTCCTAAGATAAGATGTAATCTTCAAAGACTGATCAAGGAGATGTGTTTATTTTCCCAATTAAAGACTAAACAATTCAAACTCCTTATTGTCTTAAAACACTTTACTGTAACCGTGGTTGACAGAGACATTATGTCAGATTGTTACTTTCTAATGCATTTTTAAGACCACAGACTAGACTTCTTGTAATCAGGAAGGCTGAAGTCATCATGTCAGCACGGTAACTCAGATGTATTCAATAATTAACAGCCTCGGCTCAGTTGCCTGCCCCTCAGATATATCTGTAACGGAAATCACAACTGTGATACACAACTGTGTTATAATTAGCAGCCAAATTTTTGTGTTATTTTCACCTCAGCTGGTTTTTCTGTAGCTGCCTGTTCAACAGCTCACTAATTAGGTGTTGTCACTGCTCCCGAGGCGCTCAACATAACGTATATGATTCACTGGTACGGTCGCACAGTGAGATTAGTTGTTACTTGCAGTGTGAAGACATACGACATGCTCTCATGCAAATTTAAATGCAAATAATACTGTCACACTGTCTCTGGGGAACAATGTTGGTGAGTTAAAGTGAAATGATAAGTAAAAACTTATTGGACCTTATTTATCAAGCAAAATACAGATACAATGGTAAAGAAAATACTTGATGTGAGGAGGAACAACTGTAAACAAAACTTTCACTTCACTCAAACGCAGCTTTTGACAGTAAAATTTGACAATACACACCCCACATGTACAGCATCAAACTTCCTGACATTATCTCCGTCCTTGCAGAGGTTTCAGCCAGCTTAAAGTCAGGAACCTCCATCAGCTACACCTTCAAAGAGCAGGTGGTGAACGAGCTGAACAGAAGCAACAGTGTCCAGCCCTCCTCCATATACTCTGACATGATCCTGAGAGCAGAAAATATCTCCTTGAGCTTCAGGACTACGCAGAGTCCCGCTCTGCTCCTCTATGTCGGCTCCTACCACAGAGAGTACCTTGCTCTTCTGCTCAACAAGCATGGTGAGTACCTAGACCCTCTTACCTGTATTGTATTTGTAACAAGAAATACTTTTTACTATTGTATCTAAGCATCTGGGTTTGGCATCACGAATAAAGGAGGTTTTTGTTTCTTCCTCTATTGTACCTGGTAAGCAAGGTCCACAGTTTTTGTAACTTGACCTCCTTATTTTTGCTTGTCCAATTCATTGGATCTCATTGGGTGGCCCTGTATGTTCCAGTATGGCATCACTATTGAAATCATTTGAATGAAGAAAGACAGAGAGAAAGAAGTATATTTTGCCCTCCCTAATTTGTTTTAATCTGTGTTTGTGTGCTTACTTGCTTCATAGAAAGGGTTTGTGTAAAACCTCTTTTACCGTCGAATAATGAAAATACATACAAATATATGAAAAAGAGGGTTAATAACGGATGTTGCATGGAGGATTAACCAACATTTGTGTCTTCATAAGGTGACATGAAAAACATAATAACTTTAATTACATCATCATTGTCAACATAAAAACAGTAGCAGGTGTTATTCAGTTAGGTAGTGATAATTTTATTGATTTTAACAAGTTTTTACATCAGCTTTTAGATTACATTCCTGTTGATAAACAGTACACATAGACATCCATAACTTCCTCCTTTTCTATTCACTCCTGTCACCCTTTCCCTCTTCTTCTGCTCCTTCCTGCTCCTCTCTCTCTCTGCTCTCCTTATTTTTCTGTTCATCTGGTCCTCCTCTCTTCTGCTGCCATTCGTGACTGTGTTTAATTTAACTGTGAAAAGTAAGAAGTGAGAACATCTGAATTGGAGAGGACAAAGAAGGCTGATAAACCTACTATAAGTGGGGTTCTGTCTAGATTGGCTGTAAATAGACTGTGAATAGACTGCTTTAATGACTTAGACTGAAGGAAGCTAATGCCCAGCAGGTCATTAGCGTTACCATGGTGATCAAGTAGTTAACAGGTAGCTGCATTAAAACTGAAACGCTCCATTAAAACTGTGGAACAGATTTCTTGCTGTGATAAAACTTAGTGCTAACACTGTGAGCAGCTTGAATGATGTGCTGTTAAAGAAGGTGGAACTGCATCTGTGTAGCAGAGTCACCTTAAAGTTTTTACAGGCAAATGGTGTACTTTTCTCTGATTTGGTATTTTCCTCCATAATCTGGAATGACATGTCTGGAGAAATATTAATATTTCTTATTGTCAACAAATCCCATGAAAAGACCAAAAAGAACAATGAAGTATTATAGCCAAAGCCTGATGTAAAGATTTACACAAACAGACTTGGAGCTGTGTGCTACAGATAGGCTGCGGGATTTGGAAACTATTGAGAGACTAACACATTGTTGGTTTTGGTCTTTTTATGGGTTTGTGAAGAGTAAAATTATTGCCAACCTTTTAAAGTATCCTTCTGGTACTGTAGCCTATTAACATCAAATTGCATCTGGGTTGATGCTTTTTTTAGTTTTCATTTCACTTAATTTATGGTACGAAAGAGACTTAGTACAAAACAGAAACCAGAGGAATAATTAGCAAAACATCAAAAAGACCATCCCTAACCCTGATTATATAAAAGTACAAAGACAAACAACAGGGTTACTGAAGTAGTACATGACAAAAATAAAAAGTGCCAAATATTTAAGGTACAATATGCATATAGACTCAACTATAGTAAAAACTGAATGAATGAATGAATGAATATTATTTAACCCCAAACAGTCTGACTGCATAAATGTCTAAAAACCTACCTCCTACCTAGAATGGTAAATAATCATAACATTACATAAATAATGCAACGGTATCAAACAGGTAAATAAAATCCATCGATAAATGTTATGCCAGATATACAGAGAAATGACAAAATGAATATCACTAGTAACAGACCTTTTGAAATAATTCATAGATATCTCCTCCTGTAGAGCAGATTTTGACATGTTCATTAGCAGTAAAGGCATAGTTTGGCCTACATAAGCCATGGTACATGGGCATCTGAGCATATAAATTACATTAGTAATATTGCAATTTGTATTCAAGCTGCAGTAACAACCTGTTACATTTCAGTACCAGTAATTTAGATTGACAGCTGTATTTTCTTAAACTGTTAAAAAATGCAACAAATTAAAAGCAAATTTAAAAAAATTCATAATCTATGAATTACATTGATGTGATACTGTGCCCATTGTCTATTTTCTCTTCTCCAAATCTTTGTTTGTCCATCACTGTATCTTCATTTATCTTTGGATAGCCACTTGTGCAAGTGTTAGTAAATAAATAGCTTGTCATAATGGAATTTCATTTATTACTGTGGTGATGTTGGTTCTCAGCTAGAAGATGTTAGTGGAGCATAAGTTTAACATAATATAACCTGATATAATTTTACTGTGTTATTTTAGCTACCACAGCTTGAAAGCACTAGAGAACTGGTGGTTGTACTGGTGTGATCTAAGTTGCTATAAACACATTTTCCTCCATTTAAAATTCAATAGATGTAACTCTTGTTCCAGAAACTGAAAGGCTTCAGTTGGAAAAATGTCAAGAAAAAAAAACTTAACAACTGTTGAATGGTGGAAATTTCACCCATCGGCAACATTTCCCCACCTACAAAATCACTTGAGTCATCTGGGTCTGTCTGCTCTGTAGTCACCTTGTGTGACTTGTTAATTGTGGTAATTACAGTGTGAACACACTGTAAGACTGCCTCTCACTTTCTTCTGTCTCTTCTCCTCTAATAAAGGTGGTACAAAAGACAAGCATTAAGTGTTAAAAAATAATTAGCAGGACTGAAAAAATATGAATAATGCATGATTTAAGAACTCAGAAAACCTTTCTTTTTCTCTGTCTGCTGCCCTCACCTTCTCAAATTCAAAAGACAATGTTGGCAAGCACACAATAACAGGAGAAAAAACAATAAAACACTGATAAATAAAACACCAAGATTTGATATTCGTATATATATATATATATGTGTGTGTGTGTGTGTGTGTGTATATATATAAAATTACATATTTAAGGTATATTATATGTGAGTTTGTTTGTTTGTGTGTTGTCTGGGTATTATTTATCTTGTGGGGACTTAAATCTGTTTACACAGTCACATGATGGGAACTTGTCCTCTTATGGTTCTATTCCTAATTTTGAGATGTCATTTAGCTCATTGAAATTTGGAATTACAGAACTGAATTGGTTAAAGTATATGCTCCTTAATTCATTGTATAATTTATATTTTAGGAGGAAGTTTATCTCTGTCCAAACTTCACCTGTCAAACATTGACCTCGTTCTGTTTTCTCTCAGCTGCCATGATGTTTCTCTCTCTTTCTGTCTCTCCAGAATACATAGAATCTCTTCTCTCTTATTCAGATTACACTGTGGCCTCACCAGGATTACATGCATTTCTTGAATTATTATTGAAGATATGCTCATATGAGTTAGTCATCATCCTAAATGCACAGTATAATGGAAGGAACTATGCTTTCCAGGAATGTCTGATTTTTGAATATATCTTCCTCTCATACACGGAATTGAATGAAATTATTCATCTCAAATGCCATGAAAATCATATAAATTAACTTGATTCTGTATAGTATTATTGGTAGTACTTTGCCCTAATTTTCTAAATATTGGATTCTTTTTGGTTTATTATTCAGCTGCTGTTGCCCTGGAACATCCAGACCTCTCTTGATACATATTAATACTCACTAAAATAATTTTCTATGAAGTAGACGATGAGTACAAGGACAGATTTAGCAAAGAAAATATTTGAAGACAATTTCAATGGTCTGTTTTTACCACATGTAATTGGGTGTTTTTTGAGCAGTTAAGGGAAGTGAAATGTTTGTTTCATAGGTTAAAATCATGAACATTTAAGTAAGTGTCACAAATGACTAATGATATCTTTATATCTATTTATTAATATGCTGCTGTCTGCCAAAAACTCTGTAACACACAAGAAATAATTTTGTAAGAGGTTGCTTTTGAGAAATTTTGCATTTTAAAGATTTCATTTTAAAGACTTCATTTGTTCTTTTGTGAAGTTTTTTCTGTGTTTGAGCCACAGAGAAATATACCAGTGTGATGTTTTGTTGATTTTTGTGTGTTCAGACAAGCTAGAGGTGCGATACAGACTGGACAGCAGCAAGGATGCAGAAATCCTGAGGAGCAAAGTGAGGAATCTAGCCAACGGACAGCTACATACCATTACCATCAACAGACTGGCAGACGCTGCCTCTGTGCAGGTAGGACACAAACGCACACAAGAGACTGCACTATTTTATTCAGTCAGTAATAAAGCCTGAGTCTGCCTGGTGTTCTCAACAGTCACTTTGTCAGTCAACTTCAGCAACCAGCAGGAGAAACAAGAAGAAGACGGCAGGGACAAGCTGCATGAAACACTCATAGATAATAAAGCATGAGCTGCAGTTGAACCTCTCAAAGCGATTTTTTTATATGCTCAAAGATAGTACTTTCTCCGGGGGCTCAGTTGGGTTCCCCGTAATTTAAAGTATAACCTTGGGGCACCTGATTGAAAGACATAATCTCTGTTTAAGCATAAATTGTACTTACCACACTGATGATACTTTCCAAGTCCCAAATCACAGATGAAATTCTCATTCACTGCATTCATGACTTCTTAAAAACAAATATCAGAGAGCAGGACACTGTAACATCCAACTAATTCTAATCTTAGGTCCTGGTAGTATGATAGCTAGAATTTCTACCCATCTCAGTGTGTTGAATCCCTTTGTGTTATATTGTTGGTTTTTCAGGCTCAGCTCATGTAATCATGAGGAAAGAAAAATCACAACAACTAAAGCATTTGCATCTGGTTCTATCTGGTTCTTTGTACATTTCTACCATTTTCAGTTGAGTCATCAGTTGTATATTTTGAGGTGTTTACCTACCAATAAGTGAAACCTTTCTTTCAGATTGACCAGAACACCAAAGAGGACTTCAACCTGACATCTGACGTAGAATTCAGTGGTATCAGGTCGCTGGTTCTTGGAAGAGTGCACAGTAAGTGAGACAGTTGTAAAAAATCCAGACATGGCTTTTCAAGCTGCAGAGCACTCAGACTAATTTCAGAGATTTTCTGCCTTAGCAGACAGTGAGGTATTGGAAGCTTTCATCATGATGGCGGGGTCCCTGGGAAGGCTTTTGTCTAGGATATAGCAGGTAAAGAACAAAGACAGAAATAAATATAAAGCCCTAAGGTGGAACATTATTCAAATCACCATTATTAAGAAGCGGTAACTTAGATGTGAGAGAAGTGACATTAAAAAACAGCTGTTGATTATGCAACAATATGGTACTCTTTTAGCTAAAAAAAAATAAAATAACTGGCATCACAGCTCAGCACATTATTTGACTCATTATGAATTCATTTACTTTTGGTGGTATAAATCTTTACATGAAAAGACTGACAGCTAGCTGTCAGCAACAAGTCAAACTATACATTAAACTAAATTTCACAAACACAAGCACAAAGCTGCTATTAATATACAGGATTTCATACAGTACATAATGAAAGTGCTTTTGCTGCAAGTAGAGAAAACAGACTCCCCTTATTGTGACAATGTAAAGCCGCAAGATTGCTTCATGTACAGATAAATGCCACAAGGATTCGACATGTTGCTGAACACAGGAGTAATATGAAGGACAACAACATTATATACAGCAACAGAATTCCCCTGCTGGTATCTCTGCCAACTCAGCAAGAAGGTTGTTGTTTGCTCCTGTGATTGTACACAGCATGTACACAACAACTTTCCAAACTTTCCAGACAGGGTATTCATACTGCTAGATGTATAAAAGCCATAATCCCTTTGAGGGTGTTCCTGTGGGAGGTTATGGATGCTTTGACATTGCAGTACTGTTTGTTCTAGAAAGCTGTAGCAGTACAGTGTACAGTGCCTCTGTAGTTCCATATGGGTTTGTCGCAGTACTGAACAATAAAGTTTGGCTAGACTCCTCAGGTTGCACTGATACAGATCAGACGTGTAACAGAGACATGGCAGCACTGTAATTTACTTTGTCATGACCTAGTTATGTTCATTTTGAATTGTGCCCTCAGAGACAGACTAAAGAATACGTTGTTAATAAGATGAGAGGCTGTGGGACTTCGTGACCCAGGTGTAGCACCACCACTGCAAACCCACTATAAAAAGTCATGCTCGTCCTTGTCAGCATGTTCTGATTGAACCAATGATAGGAGGGTTTTTAGGTAAAATCAGACTGGTACAAAATGTTTCATGTAATACAGGGAAAGTGTATGTGATCTCCACTGGAAATCCAAAGATTTTAAGGCCTAATCGATGCTGTCTGTCTGTCTGTCTTTCTTTCTTTCTCTCTCTCTCTCTCTCTCTCTCTCTCTCTCTCTCTTTCTCTTTCTTTCCAGACTCTGGTGAGTTGGATCCAGAACTGGCTCGGATCGCATCTCTGGGTTTCACAGGCTGCCTGTCTGCTGTCCTCTTTAACTCCATCAGCCCTCTGAAAGCTGCTCTGCTCCACCCAGACACCAGCCCTGTCACTGTCATCGGCCCACTGGCCCAGTCCATTTGTGGCTCCACTTCAGCCAATTCCTATGCAGCAGAAACCACACATCACCTATCAGGTCAAAAGAAGATTTTGTCATTTTCTTTACTGGCATTGTCAACATCTTAGAACCCATTTACACTTGTCTCCTTTCAAGTGTTTCATTTCCAGGAAAGAAATCAGATTCGATGTAACAGACTGTACTTTACATTTTGACACACACAATATATGCACCAAATATAGAAAGGCTGTAAGGAGGGGTGTGTTTGGAGTTTGGAGGTATGTTTGCTGGACTGAAGCCTCTCTCAGCTGTGATGGGTGCAGCTTGTTCCACCTAATTCTATGTATCTAATCTCACTTTCTGATTTAGTAAGTGAGAAGATAGTGGCCAGTGAGTTGCAAACCTAAATTCCAGGCTTCATAATGTCTCTTCAGAAACTTTTGGGTGACTTCATTAACACAATAGGCTCATAATGCAGGTGCAAGTCTACTGTTAGTGCACCCACTTTCTCAGGGGGCTAAAATTAATAACTATTATTGAGGCTATCGTAGGCAGTACTGTCCAGCCATCTGTGCAGGTGATACCTCTCAAACCTCATGATGGGACCTTTGGGTTCCTGATAATGTAATGACACTGGGTTATCAGCCATTAGATGAGGCAGTTGATTCAGTCCAGGAAAGAGTTTCCATTACTATATCTTTCCCTTGTGGTCAGTCATACAGATAACAGTGAGATGTACTGTGATATCCCATATGCCTTATCTGCTCTGTCTGATGGTATGACCGTATGATTCCTGTTTCCCTCCACATTTTCTGTGTTGAGCATCTCTTTTGCAGTACCTCCATTTCTATTCCTCATGTCCCTGATGACCTCCCTGCTCCTTTTATTCTCATCTGTTCAACTTCACTTCCTCTATTTGTTTCTCATCACTCTTTTTATTCCCCAGTGATCCTTCCTCTACTTGTGTCCTCCTACCTTTCCTTTCTCACTGCACTTTTCTCTTCTGTTTCTCCTGTCTATTTTCTCTGTCTCTCTGTGCTGCAGGCCACTCTGGATCAGTGGGAACTGGTCAGCCTCTAGTCAATGCCATCAGGAGTGACTCAGCTCTAATTGGAGGTACTACAACAGCAACATGTTTCACTGTCACACTGCCATTATCATCCATCATGGGACCAAAGTTTGTAAGTGAGCAGGAAGATATATAAAGGTTCATTGTTGAAAACTGGATTCCACCATATTTTCTTTACCTCTGTCTTTTCTACCTCAGAAGAACTGACGGTGATGATGTTTAACTGCTGATTGTCGCTGGCTGGCCCATAGGTACTCAAACGTCGTCTGATGCAAAACGCTAACAATATTATATTTGCTAACATTGGTTATTAATTTTGGTGATTTGCAGTACTCAGAACTGTCGCTATTCAAAGTTCTAACATAGATCTGTCAAATGGTATTCTCTCTAGCCTTTTCTTCAGATCTGTCGATCATTTATGTGAATAATCTAACAATAGATATTATATGAAACAAAATATTTAATTACTAAATATTGTCAACAAAATGAGAAGATACAAACAGGCGGTGCACTCTTGTTCTGTCTTAGTATCTTTGTTTGTTTTGTTTGTTTCTGTGGTTGTATTTTAGACTGTATATAGATATAACAAGTGTTAATTTATAATGTGTCCAATACTGTCAGTAGAACAATTGTAAATACTAATGATACTGAATCTTAAAATTATGACTTTATATCAATCAGTCTTTCTTCTGTTCTGTTGAGATATTTGAAATTACTAAACTGAAAGTGCATTTTTCATGGAGTTGTATAAGTTAAAAACAACTTTCTGGGGTGTGGGATGATTTAAATGCATTTTCCATATTATAATGAATATTTTATATTTTAAGTAGGTAGGCCATATATTCATGTCAGAGAGATTGATTCCATTTGCTATGTTTTTTTGTTACCATTATTGTATTTTTTGTTATCTTCTTTCTTTTTTACACCTACTTGAAGGAACATGGGAAATCAAATGTATCTGTTCACATTGAACATTTTCTCATTTTTTTTTCTGAAAGTCTTTGTGTTTTGCTGGAAATAAATACTCATATTGACGGCGGCGTTTTCTCCAGGATTTCTCTATACGTTGGTGCATTCATTTTACCCTCAAGGTTAAAAAGTTTCAACTAAAATTCACAACTTCATGGAGGAGGTGGGACTCCTTATGTCAGTTGAGGCCATATCAAATGTCGGCATTTTTGTGTTTCAGATTGATTTTGCAACTTCAGCTTCATTGTTGTGGAGAGTGAAAAAGATGACGAGATAATCGGAGCAACAACTGCTTTGATAATGACAACGCTGAGGACGAGATGCAGTGTAAGCTCCAAAAATGTGATAAGGCAGCAGGTGCATGATGCAGCTGTATATGTGGGTTCTGGTGCGTTGAACAATGTTTACAACATGCGGTGGCATGCAGTATACAGCGACTTAACTCAAGAACAAATTAAATTAAAAACGTATGATAAACTCTGTAACTGTGTCGTAAAACATTGTAACATCAGTCTTTAACTCCATCGATGTCGTGCAGTCATATTCTCCAGGCTCTGGTAAAACCCAGCTATTCAGTCTCCATAGCTCTAAACCTGTTCGTCATCACTGGCCTCCAGCTGGCATTCTTTTCCTTTCTCACTCGACGTAACACTGTTCGAGACCGCCTCTCGGTTTCGACTTTCTTCGGTATGCAACTCATCTTAAGCGTCATTTCACTGTCCGGATGTAAAGTGAAAAAGACGAAATGTGAAATAAAAGAATGCAATTTTCGGTGTTATCTTGAACTCCTGTAAATCTTCCTAACCGCTGCTAACGGTGTCGCAATAACGATATTTCGTGACATACTCATGTCCTCAGTAAACAGTCCTCCTGACGTTGACGATGGTTCACCAGTGACCTGCAACACGAAGATTTGAAAATGAACGGGAGAAAACAGAAGAATGGTGAAAAGGTGGGAGGATTTTAGTGAAGGAAGGATGTGAAGATAGGTGGTGAGGCGTGGAGGTGAGTTGAACAGATGAGGTGAAGTGTCGAGAGGACGAGAATAATGGAGGTACTGAAAATGTCAGCACAGAAAGAGCGGAGGAGCAGGAATCTGATCATACCAATCAAGGCGGAATGGCTGTGAATATACAGTACATCACTTTCAATTATCATGATGTACAGGAAAGATATAATGGGCTTTCTCAAACAGATATGCCTCATCTATTGCCAAGTCGATACGTGTGGGCTGAGATCCTCTCATAAGTTTGAAGTATCTACAAATGTTGGACATCTGACCTCTCAATATGATTATTTGCCCCTAGTAATTTTTTCTTAGTGGCCCACCTGTCTTCTAGGCACCTGTGTTGGTTCGAGGCATTATAGTGGAATTGGTTTATGACTCACTGACCATCTTCTCACTTGCCTGAATCGAAATTGAATTAGACTGCAGCAGGTGGTAGACAAAACTGCCCGTCTGAGGAGGAGCCTGGTCCATCAAGCTACTCCAGGCTCAGCACACTCACTGACACTTTCCTGTTGGTGCATGTGTGTATGCATCTCTGGTGGTCATGCATCAGTCCTGCCATGGTCAGGCGCGAAGGGAGTGCTGAGGCAATGGTTGATCGGGCAGTGCCGGTGAAATGACAAATCGCTGTTTGGGCCTGATGGAGTGTTTCTGCTGCGGGGGTGACGCAGTCAGGCCTGGACTGGGTGATCAGACGTGTTGGGCGGACTGGTCATCCGCAGATTGAGGCAGAGCGGCTTCCCGGAAGTGATGGACCAAGAGGACGGCGTTCGTTGTTGTATTCCGGTCAATCGAAGCAATTCCCAGCCATAGTCTGAAGAAGAGAGAGAGAGAAGAAGGATAACGAATAATTATCGTTGACATAATCTGATTCAAATCAGAATCCTCTAGTATCGAACATTTGTACCGTCTGTTTACTAAGTCTCTCACTGGTTCAATCATTTGATATTTGAGCAAAGGGTGACGACTTCTCAAATGGGTTTATGATGATGCTTCTGGCTGACTCAGCTGCCATAGCTCTTCAGTCTGGAGGCACAGTTCAAATATGGTGCTGGCAGTGATGGGTGCCATCTCTGGTGCACGTCGTTCTCTTAATCAGTGCTGACCTGAGGTCTATTGGCTGTTGTTCAGTAACGACAGGCCAGACTTCTGTACTGTGCAGCTCTGGGCAAACAGTGCTGCAATCGGCGTCATGCCACCGTCAGGGATTATGTTTGCGTGTGGCTGCAGTGCGAGGACTGGAGGTGTTGTTACGTGCGTCACGGGGAACCAACAGCGCTGGTTAACGGAGATTACTGACGCTGTGTGTCGCTTCATGTGTGACGTTGTCTTGCGTGAGCGATGCGGCCGGTGATGGTCTGTTTCTCTGCGCGGCAAAGCACTCGATGTGCTGTGAGCACTGTATGATGGCGGCATTAACTTGTTTATTGGTGGTTTGTGGACGTGTTGTGACGAAGCGGCTGTCGATCTTCGTAATGGTTATGCCACCAAAAATAAATGGTCATATTGAGTCAAATAATGGAGCTGGTGGGTGTTGTGCAGCTGAGTGCCATGACCCAATCAATGGCTGTTTTCGTGGTGCTGCGCTGGTGGTTCGGCGTGATGCGCCGGGCTGTTGTTCTGATGTTGCTGCCTCTGGACGAAACGCCGGGACCGTCGTGATGACTCAATGCCTCGCGTCTGCTGGTGGAGAATACGGTGGTCTGGTGCTCTGCGGCGAGCCGTGCGGACCACACCTGACGTCTCGCCTGTGCGCTCTTCAGGGCCAGCGACCGATACCGCTGGCTCGGGTTGCCAATCTGAAAGAAGGTTTCGCGATGACGGGTAACCTCCAAAAATACGGCCTGATGACTCAACTGTGTTAAGTAAAGGCCAAATAAAACCAGATACCGTCTTTGGTTGTGATTTTCTTTCTCATGATTACGAACTGAGCCTGAAAAACCAATATAACGCGAGATTCAACGCAGATGGTAATTCTGGCTATCGCTACCGGGACAGATGGGTGGTTGACCGGTGTCCTGCTCTGCAATGTTGTTTTAAATTACGGTGGTGGTTCATCTGTGTTGGGACTTGAAAAATATCATGATTTGTGTGACTGAGATGCTCGATCAGGTGTAGTGCACAGGTGCAGAGACAGGCTTGGCCCTTGAGCATGTAAAATCGGCACTGGCTACGTCATGCTGACCATCTGAGGTGTTTCATGCAACGTCCTGCGTCGTTTCTCCTGCTGGTTCTGAAGTTGACGACAAAGGCGAACGTTGAGCGCAGGCGAACTCGGGCTTTATGACTGGTAAAATGGTGCGGTCTGTGTGCGTCTGGAAGGCGGCGTCTGCTGATCTGATGTGTGTGTGGCTGTCGTTAATATCGCTGCTCTCGAGATGCGCTCTGCTGTCGGTCTGCATCGCACCTCGCTGAACACACAAAAGTGTGGCTGTCACTGGTGCTGCCGTGGCTCAACACAGAAAAACTTCACAGAACAAATGATCTTCAATAATCTTTAAATGTAAAACCTCAAAAAACCTCTTCTGAAGTATTTGTGATGATATTACAGAGTTTTCAACGGTTGTGACATGTTAATAGATGTAAAAGTATCATTAGTCATTGTGAACTTACTAAATGTTGTGTTCTGTAATTAAACATTTCTTCATATTTCTCAACGCGATTACGTGAAAACAGACCGTTGAGTTGTTCAAATGTTTTCCTGGTCTGCTAAGCAGAAAGGTGTTTTGGTGACAATATCGAGAGAGGAGACCTGTGTTCCGGAACGGCAAATAATAGTGAGGCTCCGTGTTTGAAGATTGGGGTGGCCACCAATGTGCTGCGAGATCAGTTGATTATGTGATTTTCATGTTTGGATAGACAGACTCGTTCGGTCGATGGTGAGGAAGGAAGATATGTTCAAAATCGGACATTCTCGGGCGGTTCTGGTATGCTGTGCGGAACTGCGCGAACATATCGCCGGTAATGGTGAAGTGCTGCGTGTGATCTGATTGAGGAACCTGATGTGATGCAGATAAGGAAGTTCTATGTGTTCTGGAGACGAAGAGGCATCATGGCGGCGAGCGGTCGGCGTTTGTTTCGGGTGGTTGGACAGATGGCTTCCTCCGCATCTTGTGCAATGGTCAGAGCATATGCTGACATTCGTCTGTAGTCAGGTACAATGACAAATGATCTCAAGTGGAATAGGGCTCATGAGGATCCCGTCAATGTGACGTAATTTAAATTTACAATAATAATGCCCGAGACAACGCATGTGCAAGCATGTGATTATGTGTATGCTGTGTATGCATGTATGTGATGGCGTATTGTGTGTATATATGTATGTGTATGTATATGTGTACGCACTGCACATATAGTGTCAGGCTCTTGATGTTTTGTTATCGATGGGCTGTGTTTTCTCCTGTTGATGTGTTAGCAGCGCTTCTTTTGATGCTGATCTGGTGCTTTCATGTAATCGCTGCACAAGCCCCGGTTCCAGTGAACGTGGTACAGAGAAAAGGGTTTTTCTGATTCTTAAATCGTATTGTTCATGTTTTCGATTTTGCAATGACCGCAACATGACGACTGTGCCACGCTGTGAAGGAGAACAGACAGAAAGATGAAGACGATCTTCGTGGCGCACTGTGTTCCTGATTATTTGAAATGCTGGTGTTCTGAAGTGAACGGGTGTTTTGGCGGAATGAGAAGTATTGCCGATGAATTCCGCCATTCGGTTATTGGACCTGTGACCTTTCAACCTTTCAACTGA
>BRZM01001091.1:56110-74343 GCA_033238685.1 Lates japonicus | reverse complement strand
GACTCATTCTGCAGAACTCTAACTTCATCATATGATGATAATGATAATGCCATATATGTCACTCTGTCACCTATACAAACCATCAGTACTCATATATGAAGAAGCATATTTAGCAATTTATTGGAAAAGTGTGTATTGCTTACTTGAAGACTTTTCAACTTATTGGCTTTCGAGGGCGTAGCTGTTTCTTTCCCTTAACTGTAATGCTGCTAATTACATAAATATACATCTCCACATTTCAAATTACAATAATTTTAAGTTAAATGTATATGATTTATGGTTAAAGTACCTCAATTCATCTGTCATAATGTTGTGTTGTAAGACCATCAAACTTTATCCAAGCTACTCAAGGAGGAGGATGGTGTTCTGCCTCCTCTGATACCACCCATATTGCTTTTCTGTGAATAATCAGGTTTTCCAGTGGTATCTGTGTTCAGATCACACACTCTATCCATATTTATAGCCATCTGCAACTGAGCCAGACCGTGCTAAGGTCTCTCCTCTCTGTGTAATTATTCAGTCTCAGTTGCTGTAGCCATCAATGTGCTGTTTTGGCTCAAGGTCAAGCCAAGTGTCCAGAAACTGAGGCATTACTGTTTTCAGAGCCTTGAGCTCTGCAGGACAGTGACAGATTTCGGCAAATCAAAGAAAGACCTTTTCTCTGAGTCTTTATTGTTTCTCAAGTGCCTGAGGAAAAATAGCTTCGAACTTTTCTTGCGTGTGATGCTCCGATGGGGATATATGGTCCTGTAGGATAAATGAGTGTCTCCCTCTGAGCTCTGAGAGAGCACCACCAATCTCAGCGCTATTCACGAAGCTTCACCCTCAATGCCACAGTCACTTGTCTTCCTCTCCTCCTCCTCCTCTACTTTATCTAAAGGGTTTGACTAGCTGCAGTTAACACAACTGCTGTTACTTACTTGCTGTTACTATAAGCTTCCTTTTCCCACGGTATAGGCCGTGACCACAGTCCATCAGGTCTCTCACCATGGCAGACCCAACCCCGTGGTGTGGGGTCCATGACCTCAACCCTTGCCTGAAACACTGACAGAAAGACATCTGCTTGTAGTCGCACAAGTCTTTCTCAATTAACTCTTCACGATAACATATAAGATAATCCTTTGTTAGTCCCACAATGAAATTTACATTGTTGCAGCAGCATAAGTTGAAAAAATGAAAAAGACATAAATCTGAGTAAAGACAAGATAAAAACAAGATAATGCTATAAAAATATACACATAACAGTATAAACATGACAATTTAATAAAAATATTAACAGAAGAGCAATATACACAGGTTTATACATAGACTGTCTGTTTCTGTCTGTATTTGAGCATGTTTTCTGGCTTACAGATATGGATGAAACGAACCATACCACCAGAAATCATGGCGTCAGTGTAGCCAATAGTTTAAGCAAGACATGACCAAAGAGATCACCAACTTTTTTTGTTTTAAATGGTGGAACTTTTGGGAGAGGTCCACATGTTGCAGTGTATTTAATGGCCTCACACACCACAATGCCACTGCTTTTGCCTCTTTTATTAGAGGCTATTGCCAAATTGTTGAAACTCTGAGTTGCCTGTAGTGGATGAAATGGACTATTTACATTTTGTAAAAGGAGCCTTAACAAGTCCAACATGACTCTGAAAAGAGATGTCAATCTGTTCCTCTGAGTCCTGAGAAAGGGCTGGTAGTTATAAATGTGTTCTCATATTCTACTCAACACAATTACTTTTGTGGCTAGGTGAATTCATATATTAAATTTGACTGTATGTGATGTATGAATGACTTGTGAGTTTTGATGATTTAATTTCACATCTTGTCTTCAAGTGAACTCACCTCATCAGGGTTGTAGTACATTGTGTTGGTCTTATTATTAGCCTCATCATCTGTTTTTCTTTTAACTTTTTCCATCTAAAATAGCTTAGTGTCACCTTTTGTTCTGAAAAGTAGGAAATCCTTTCAATGCACCTTGAGGGAAAAAAAATACTTTGTCTTTTGCTGCAGGAGCTTTTAAGGTCCTGTTCATCTGAATACATAGGAAAGATGATGACATTGGGTGCCGGTTCTATACCATACCTCTACCTACCGGCAACTCTCTAATCCTCTGGGACAGGACTAATGTGGTCAGTGGGAAGCAGTAGACAAGTTTGTAGGATTCAGAGCACATAATGCAGAAATCCTCAGCAAAGATGTTGTAGTCTCGGCATAAGAAAAAAAAATCTTTGGTTTTATTGGCTTCTTTTGAAAGAGTTCCATTGTCTGTGCATGGCAAGGCGATATTATTACTGTACCAGCGCCACAATATATCTTACAATCAGTATATATCAACACTTCACCTTCTCCTCGTTTCATGTACCATATAAAGCCTGATCACGTGACATTTGTAATTGAGTGGAAATAAATTCACGCTCCGCTGAAGATGGCACCTGGATACAATGAGAATCTGAATCAATTCATCCCAAGGCATCATTTGGTTGTTTGCTCTCATCCATCTCAACCAGAGAAACTAGTGGGGCTTTTGCGACGGTGAAGAAAAAATGTTTCTACACTGGAGAGAAAAGACAGCAATTGTTAGTCAGAGCGGGTTTTGAGCGTGTTTGTTAATCGGCATGCTCAGACACAAGAAGATAAAGGATTTAAGACAATAACTTTTGCTGGCTCAGGCAGCAAATCCTTTACATTTTCAGATATCCTCTGCTGGCTGCAAAAACACACACACACACAAAGAAAAAAATCCCATAAAGCCATTTCTCAGTTTCACACTGAACAATTGTTACTTCCTCCTAAGGAGGTTATGTTTTTGGTCCCAAGCTTGGTTCAATTGTGTCTGTTTGTTTGTTTTGTGTAGACAGAATTTAGCAATTAAGTTTGTTGGAAAGTTCCGGCTGTGGAGTCAAGACACAAGAGATTTTAACTTTTGGTGCAGATCTGGGTGGAGATTAGAATGTTTTGACAGTTTTTGCAGGACATTTGGAGATTTTTCGCATGAAAGACTGCTTTTACCTGTATGTTAAACATCAGACATGGAATTAAATCATCTGATCAAAATTCAGATTTGTCCTAATACTTTCCTCAAGCTGTACTTTGTGTGCTAAATAGCAATGTTACAGTGAAGCTAAGACTGGGGACTTGTAGTAAATATACCTCCCTAAACATTGTGTTAACATGTTTACATGATGCTGGTGTTGCTGTTTTAGAAGCACAGCCAAGTAGTGCTGTTATCACTGCAGACTCTTGGTTGCCTCTCTTTCCAAAGCTAAAATACTTTTTCTTCCTGCTTCCAGTCTTAATGTATCCTGGCTGCAGCTCACTCACACATTAGGTGGGTAAAACTCCCCTATAAGCTCTCATGAATAAAGCAGATAATGTATTTCCCAAAGTATTTGTATTACCTTTTTATCAGTTCTAACTTTATATACTTATTATAAAGGACTGAAAATATATCAGTAAAATATTCCTTTTTAAATGCAAATAACCTACCAGTGTCTCTAAGTATGTTTTGAATTCTCTGTATCAGTTCCTCTTGTAACATCTGTGCTATGTCTGTGATTCATCCATCCATCCACTATACACTTGTCCTTTGGGGTCTGGGGTTGGAGACCAATCCCAGCTGACATTAATTATGAGCTGAGGGTATATCATCGTCCCCACATTTACTCATCTTTTCACTTTAATATAAACTGTCAAATAAAGAAACATGAATGGGACAGTAATGTAGCTGATATGAAGTTGACTTCTAACAGATACTTCTGTTGATGTCAGGGACTTAACAGTAAACAGAGTTCAGCATATCACTCATATTGATTTTAGAAAAAACTCATTCAGGGAAAACTTGTCTTCATATTTGCTGTGATGGATCATCTTCCTCTGTGGATGTTGTTTTCCTCTGAACAAAGTGAGTGGCATGAAGCAAGCTCAGCTTCAATATTCTACAGCACAACAAAATGTTCTCTGGTTTTGTTTTCTCCACTGTATGGGCAGAATAATGTACTGAAGCACTACATGCAGACATCCAGACATCAGTGTGATGTGATGCTAACACAAGAGCAAGCTGTTCAGTCAATGAGTATTTGAAGTGTTGAGGTGTGTCTGGTCTCTAGAAACCCACTCAGCATTCAGTCCAGCGTCCTGCTCCCTGGGGCCACCGACTGAAGGCTTCCTACTTTGTCAAATCCACAGACACTGTCTGCATGCCAGCCCCTGTCCCAGAGGAGCTCTGGGTAATCTTCCATCCATTGACTCCTTGTAAACAAGTGTCATGATCTGACTGGATTTATCAGCCTCAACAGCCAGCACCTCCGACTTTATTCATTTAAATGCTCAAATCGATGATGACTCCTGGTACAGCAGTTCTATGAGCAAGAACCACATGAAATGTAAATAATATTCTGAGAGGAAGTACTTGACCTGTTAAATGAATAAGCCCACAAACTGCCTTAATTCGATTACCAAATTAAAAAGGACTACTCCAGTACTCATGTTGTAGGTTTGAATGATGGCGGCACTGAAAAGGTGACATCATTTTTCAACAACAGATCTACATACATACCACTTCTGTTTTGTGCCTCTTCATTTGGTGCATACTTTGAACATGTGGATTGCAGGGAAATTCATTATGATCGTGTTTTATGACATGTAAATCCAACTTATTTAAATGGAATCACTGTAGTCAGCTCATCGAAATACAACAGAGACAGCTGTTTACAGCACAATAAAACACACTAATGCTGTTTTTTAATGCAAGTCACTCAAAATAATCATAACCACTATATGATTTCCTTCTGCAAACAGTGTCGTCTTTTCCACACACAGTAGAGCTCAAGGTAACTTGGGAGTTGGTTGCTGAGGGAGGGTGGAGATCATGACCCTGCACCACAGTAGCTCACCACTCTTTCTTGTTTGAACAGACTTCCACAATAAAGACCCCAAAATTAAAACTGCAATTCTGGATAGCATGCTGCATTGTTTCCTGTGACTCCACCACGCATTTTAATCAATGCAGGAATGACAGACTTCACAATAACAATAAAAATGAATATATAAAGAGGCAATGACCAAATACAAATACATTTAATGAAAAAGAGGTCTGATTTCTGAAAATCTCGCAGATATAACTTTAACCAACGATAAAACATACAGCAGTGCACAAATTTGAATGGAGGACGTTTTACGTATTGTCACATGCACAGTCAAATTTAATATAATCCTGCTCTGCTGGTAAAAAAAGCCGACAGAGCTTTCTTCTTAGTAACCACAACTACCAACTACACTAGTCTTCGTCATAGCTTCAAGGACCACCTATTTTACAGGGTGCGTGACTGAATGTTGCCATTGACACTTTCTGGTATTCGAGATCAGGCTCTTACACTGTTGTTACACTTGGCATCTCCTGGTATCAATGTGTGAAGTGGTGCTTGGCTGAAAACACATAGCGCCTCAGAGGCTGGGAAGCACAACCAAAAAAGCATATGGTGCCATAGGAGCCACTCTTTTGTTTTGGCCAAACCATCTTTGTCAAATATTGAAACTTTCATTTCACAATCAGTGGGATGATCAAATCAGGCTTTCCGTTTTTTCCTGAGCATGCCCTCAACAGCTGCAGAAGCAGTGACTGTGTCCTTGCTGCTCCAACCACAATTAATCTTGGAAACGACGCCCAGACTAGCAACAGAGATGCTACAATTAACAACAAATTAAAGCCAGATGTGAGCAGGAAATAGGCCAGTTTATCTCTCCGAGTCAATGGCAGTTCACTTGACAACACTAAATTGGACTTTAAAAGTGTCAGCACTGATATGTATAACAGTTTCAAACGTCAGTGAAAACCAATTAGTAGTTTTAATATGCAGAGGTTAAGGTTTTACAGTAAGAGAGTGGGATAAGCACAGAGGGCTGCATTTGGGGAAATGGCCTAAAGCCTTTGTAGCTCACATCCGTCTCAGGCGATCAACTAGTCAATAGATTTGGAAGCTAAGGCTGTCCTTCAGAACCGGCGGTGTTTGAGCTGACTGCAGTGTTTCCTCACATCTTTTATCTTTATATAATACAATACCTCTCCTCCCTCTGAGGACAGGGATCAAACACACCATAATGGAAACACAGGCTTAGATTTACACACTCCTTGCTCAACAAAACACATACAGAGATGCACATTTTTAAATGGTGAACATTCACACACATACAAACTCATACATGGACACATGTACACACACTTTGGTCGAGCTACCAATACTACACTTTGATAGTTTATTGCTGTGTCTGTGTGTGTGTGAGAGGGAGAGCGAGTGTATCATGTTGTGGGGACACTATTTATACAGCCATGTTATGGGAACCTGTCTTCCTTATGGGGACAAAAAGCAAGTCCCCATAACATAAATCCTTAAATTTTAAGGTGAAGGAATGTGTAAAGTGTGCGTTTGTTTGTGTGTGAGTGAGAGAGAGAGAGACCGAGAGACAGAGGGACAGAGAGTGATGTTTTTCCCTGAGAAATAACTGTTCCCACAGATCAGATGAGGGATATCTTGTTTCATCCCATCTGAAACAACAGCTAAACACCATTTTCTCTCCCTTTTTTCCCCTCCTCTTCTCTCCTCACACTAAACTGTTAAGATGAATATAGGGAGGCATGTTGATTTGCACTGATGCTTGGCAATGAAGAGAAACTAATATACTGGATTCCCTATAGATGTGTTACATGGCTGATTGCGCTGATCCCCTATTTAATTACCATTTAATTACCATGGTAAACTGCACTAAACAGTAAAATGAACTTTAAGCAGGTGCATATCTATCTACTGTGTGTTGGGGGGGGGTTACTTGTGTTTGCTGGATGTCCTGCAGACTACAAATGTACATTTCTATGTACAATTATGTTCCTGAACTCCTCATGTTACAGAGATTTGACACTGTCACTGCATAATCCTAGAAGTTACAGTGTAACAAGACTGTGTTTGACCTGCCCATCCCTCTCATCTAAACTTTAGCTGCTGTTCTTTCCACCATAATCACTTTTTAACCATCTCTCTATTATGAATTCTTGGCACTGTGTACTGGATTGTGTGGTATGTTATCATGTTGATGCGCTGCTTCTGTTTGGAGAGCAGGAGAGAGTTGTTTTACTGCCAAAAGAAGACAAATGAACTCTGGATGTGCCACAAGGTTCAGACAAAACGGCAGCCTTCATCCTCATTGAGTCTCTGTGCGTCACTGTGTTTATTATGGCCTCTGTCAATGTGTCTTGATTGTTGCCAGGTTTTGTCTTTCTCTCTCAATGTGAAACCTGTTTACATCAACATTTTCATACTCTATGTTACAATGTATTAATTGTATATATATTTATATATCAGCCTCTCATTTCAATTTTCACTTTTGACATTTACCACATATTTTGCAGGAAGCAGCTGTATCTGTAAAAGCTTATGTGCTTGTTTTTGTTGATATTCTTATGTGCTTGCTAAACTGCATTTGTTAATTAAAATGTGTGCATATCTATTTTTAGCATTTTGCTCCAATTGTTTGTAGCAGCGGTGATGAACTAAACGCAGATTTAAGAGGCTAAATGAAAATAAATCAGTGTAATTGATGGGGATAAATTGATTGCTGCTGCTTTTTCTCTTCAAGTGATTTTGATTTCCATCTCATCCTTCACAAAGACATTACCAAGTTAAATCAGAAGCATCCCATTTAACCCGTTAATCAGCTGAGAGCTGTTCCTTCAGTGGTGATATTAGTAAGTGAACAGCACATTAGTTTGGCGTGTTCTGCCTCCTCTCTGGTGAGGATAAGATAATTGTCAAATTATACTGCACATACTGATGTACACCAACTCAAACATGCTATATGTACAAACAAGCTAACAAATTTTGTTTTACCATATCTTGATTTAAAGGTGTCTTATATATTTTGACTTGGATTCAATTATTGTATATATCAACACTTGTTTGCCAAACAAGGGTCATGGGGAAGCTGTAGCCAGTCCTGACTGACACTGGGGTGAGAGCCAGGGCACACCTGGACAGACTGCCAGTCTGACAGTATCAGTATCATTACAAAACCTTTATGGTTATGTTTAGGCACTTGGTTAAGGTTAGGGAAAGATTGTGGTCTGGTTTAATAAACAATAAGCATTTGTTTATTTACATTTAACCAAAACCACAATCTTTCCCTAATCTTAACCTAACCACTTCTTGGTGACCCAGCGACCCCTTACACATAAATCAAGAAAACAAGGAAACAAAATATGATCCGCAAAAAAGAAATGTTTCATATTCAGACCTTATGGTCTTTTAGCCATCACATACCTAAAGAGGAACTCAGGGTGAAACGCTGTAGAATATATTTCTGGCAGCTTTGAACGTGGCGTTGGCGTCCTCCTTTTTTCATGATTTCAGAAGAAAGAGAGCTGTGATGAGAAGGACAGAGACAGACAGTAAAGGTGAAAGAAGAAAAGTTTGTTTGTTCTTCCTTTCCTTTGTCTACCTCGACATCTCTGATCTTGCTCTCTCTCTGTCACCATCTGTCTGCCTCTTTCAATGTTTCACCACAGTGAGATCCCCTGGTGATGATTCAGCCCCCTGATTCTCTTTAAATTATCTGCCTTTTGTTGTACGGCAGAGGACATGCTGCAAACCCTCATTTACTTTATCCTGTCTGTGTGTTTGTGTGTGTGTGTGTGTGTGTGTGTGTGTTTTCATCATTTCCCTCTGATGTACAATAAAATTCAATCTGTAATCTCATGTAGCACTAAACACATTTCCTTCTCTCTGTCTTAGTTTCAGATTGTTTTTCTTTTGAATGAAATAACTTAACACAAAACTATGCAAAGCAACACTGTATAAACACATATCATGAAGACTGCAGAAAAGAGAAAAAATAACTTTTGGGCATCATGCTGTAGACCAGCAGTGAGCTCAGCTCAGACTTTATGAATTTGCTTTGCATTATAAGTGCTAAAGATTAATGTCCAAGATGTATAAAATGCAAAATGACATCAGTTAGTAGAATAGAATCCATATGTTGAAAGTACTCTCAGTTTCTACGAGAAAAAAAAAGATAAGTGATATTTAAAGAGAGAGCAAATGGTGAGATTGAAAAGTTGCTAATTAGTCTAAACTGTATGGGTTTTGAGTTAATTTTCAATGCTGGTGGCCAGAGTGGAGAACTAAACACTCCCTGACAGAGTTTCCCAGTGTGATGGGGACTCAGTTTGTTTAGCCTCATTTGTGACCTGTAATTGCAGAGCCTGTGGTGTGTGGTGGCATGGCTGCACCACATGCTGCAAGCCAAATTCAGTTTAATTTAACCAGAAATCATGAAAAATCAGTGCAATCAATTAAGTTTTGTACTTTCCAAATCAGTCTTAACTCTTTGTTTATTTAGCCAAATATTTATCTGCAGTAACTTCTTTCAGACACAAGGTGGAACCATTTAATAATTTCATTTTGAAGCTCTTTATTGTAAGTTGATATGATCATCTATAAATCACACCTATGTATTATGGACAAACAACTTCGGTGTGTTGAGAATTAATCATTGTGTAAGAAAGCCTGTACGACCTCAGTGTGGCATCAGTTAAAAACAAACTCCTGTTCCATGTGCAGAATGTTTCTAAAGTTGTGTATTGATAGGCAGCAATGGACTGGTTATTGAAAAAAAAAGACAAGTTAGCATGTAATGATAGTCAGCCTTTGACATTCGTTGACATAACATCACTACAGAGGAATGAGATGGTTTTAGTGACACATTTTCCACAACACTCTTACAGAGGGATATTTCCCATTGACAACTCATCAGACAACTGTGAAGAGACTCTCTGAAAAAACTCTGCAGCCAGCCAGTGATCTCAACTTGATTGGTGTGTTGTTAGGGAGTGTATTTTCTTTGTTAGTGGCACAAACATTTCAATCAGTCTTATTAACACACAGATGTTTCAGTTGAAGTTATCTGTTATGAAATGCTGCCTCCACACTCCTTTCATGCTCCATTAGCTGCCAGTCATTTCCGATTTAGAGAACTCACAGGCTGTAATTAATCATATCCTAAAACATCTTTTGCTTGTTTTTCTCTTCTCTCAACTGAAACAAAATGAAGCTGACACATTTTAAAAGACACGGGTATGATGTTCTGTTTGTTGATTTGTTACAGAAAGACCAATATCTTCCTGCCATGTGCACAACTTTCTCTGCTATTCTGTCAGACTGTTTTTGTTGACATTGCAAGAACTGCTGGGAAGAGCACAGTGAAGCACATTAGAATGAACCACCAGGGCAACAAGTGAAATCCTCGTCCTTCCCGTATTTGCATTTCCCTTTTTTTTTTTTTTTTTTGACTGAATTCACCATCAAAAATCCAAGCTTGATTTGCATAGCCTGGGTCTCATGATGGACGCAGACATGTGATCATGAGGCACAAGACAATGACACATCTTGCCAGGAATGGGTTGTAATAAAAGTGGCATGTTACATCATCATGAAATCACAAAAATAATTAAACTTTTTAATGTGGAAAAGAAGTTAAAATGGTTTTCTTTTGTCTAAATAAAGCCAACAGTTGCACTGGCTTGCTTGCAACAGTTCAAACCAGTTCAGTGTTTAAAACTTGCTGATTTATTTTTCAACTGATCTGATCCCATTTCAAGTTTCAATTAACATGATATGCAATTCTTTAAACTGCAGGGTCACTCCATTGCACTGAGCCTGACCTCTGACCTCCCTCACCAATTTATCACTTTGTTATCACAAACTATAACCATGAATCCTTACTTATCACTCATCTGTCAAAATCACAGTGTCCAACCTGATAATTTATTTCCAGACACTCTGAGTGACCTCCAGGCCTCCTTATCTCAGAGCAATGACTGTCTATCTTCTCCTTAAGCTGCTCAGCTGTGCAGCCTGTCAGTCAAGCAGAAAGCAATACAGAGGGAGGGGAAAAAACAGTTATTGATGCAGGTGAACAACGCTCCCACCACCCTCGCTCAACCTTTTGTAATTGAAATGTTCCCACAAAGCACTGAGATAGATTGGCCTTAATTACCAGCTTCTCTAACAATAAGAGGAGTGGGAACTTTTGATGAGCTGATTCAGACAGAGACATTAGAGGATAATGTTTTTTCTCTTGTTTCCACCCATGTTGGGTTTTGTCCAATTGAAACAATCGCAACAGCTAATCTTGTTCTGTCAGCCAAATGCAAAACCACACAAAGCCTCGCCGGGAAACAATAAAGCACATTTTGGATGCAAATAAATGCCGATAAAGCAAACAAACTGATTCACAAGGGCCGTTATTATTTGGTTTCATCTAGAGGGCTAGCAGAAAGTATTTGTTATGTTAATATGTCCACATTCCGAAAATGTAGTGAGTAAATAACAAAATACTTCAACTTTAAAATGCACAGGGGGACACAAAGAGAATTTTAAAAAGACTAACAAGGGCAGGCGGTTTATTTTTCACTTTCCATGAACAGTGAAGCACAGAAACATTATTGTATCTCTGAAAATCTTTCCACTTGACCTGAGAAGCCCTGGGGGGGTCAGTGGTGGAGATTGTTTTGTGGTCACAGAGAAAGAAATAAAAACAGAGCTCAGAAGTTTAGGGAGCAGGTCTCTGCTTTACTATCAGACGCTAATTGGTTTTGCTGCCCGAGGTGAAGCGATGGGTAATCTGAGGCGGTGAAGGGCCAGACAGCCGGAGCCGTGACCGAAGCCGGAGGTGATTGACAGGTAGAGGCGGTGAGAGAGAGGTCTGAGGCGAGGAGAGAGAGCTGCAGGACGGGGGCTGTATCGAGGCGACGTGAAAGCTGAGCACCACGTTAAAGATGTGCAGAGTAACAGCATGACTGTCACTCAGCAGCCATTTAACAGTGTTTAAAAGCTCATTTTCTTTTGTGCAGCTCATGGCTGGTGGGAAACTCCAGTGTTGCACCCTGTACTGTCCTGTACTTTCCCCTTTGTAAGGGTTTATGTGTCGGTATGTGCTCTCATACTTCTACCCTTGCTGGAACCAGTGTGAGTTTTAGACCTATAAGACTGACAACATTTTTGGGAAGTACAGAGTGAGAAGAATGAATAAGTGGTAACCACCACATAGTATGTACTGTGCATGTATTGTATCACTTAAAAATACAACTTTTTTATCCTAGTAATCTATCATTTAGGTCATTAAACTGGATATTAACCACAGTCAATGAGAACATGCTTAAAGCCAACTTCAACATAAGATGAATACTTCTTTGAGATAAAGTGAGTAAGAGCCGACTGCTGTATATTAGATGAGTCATGGTGATTTAACTTTTGGCCAAATTTAGCTTCAGATTTAAAACCAGTTTTGCAGCACGTTCTGCCTCTGTATTCTCTCTTTTGCAGGTACGGTGCACCCAATATGCAATTTATTTTTTAAAGCTACTGTACATTAACCTCAGCTGCAGTCAACAATGAGCAACAGAAGTGTTAAATAACCATTAGTGATGTGGAGTATGGACACGAATACTGCATGAAAGAGATATATACTTTCCCAAATTTTAATGCAAATGAGAGTTCAAGGTTAACAGTTGCAGCTCACGGACCACAAAGATGTCATGCGGAGCACTCTACACTAAAGAAAAGGAAGTGTAGAGGCAGAAGTGTGCAGAAGGAGTGCTTTGTACATCACTAAATAGAAATTAATGCAAACAATGGAGACTACAACACACAATACCAATACCAACAGGAAACAGTAGACCTGTAAAAACCTGCCTTTGCCCCTCTAGTACACCTGAAATATAATATAATAATAACAGCTGGGGAATTAGCTGTGACGCTGTGACGCTACCTGTACCGTACGCCGTGATTCTGTGAGACCGACACTTACTCGCTGCTCCGCTTTCTCTCTTCACTTTCTGTCCTATAGTCTTTTGTTACACATTATCTGCTGCTGATTTGTATTAATCTATCTTATTTTTGATCGCTACCTGTGTATTGATATTTCCTTTGACTTTAGCCTGTTTGTTGTTAGTGTAATTTAGCTTAGCCGTTTGTAGCCTCATTAGCCTATTTTAAATTGTAGCCTCACCTTCTCACTCCTACAGCTAACCTAGCTTAAACTAACTACTACCATGGCTTGTGTTAGCTTAACGTCTCTGAACCGCTGGCTGGCTCGTCACTGTAGTGAGCAGGGATATAGTTTTGTGGATAACTGGTCTTCTTTCTGGGGCCGTCCTGACCTGCTGAAGGCAGATGGTCTGCATCCTACTGGAGCAGGCGCTGTTTTATCTAGGAATATAGACAGGTGTTGCCGGGTTTGACAGTAAGACACTAGTGATCGCAGGTCGCAGGTAGCAGAGAACCTGCTAGGTCTTTAGGTGGTGCGGTTTTGGAGTCCACTAGCTTAGATAGCTTAGATGATAAATCTAACTCAGGAAAATTTGCAGATTTTAGATGCTCAGACTGATAGCTCGATCTACTGCATTGAGACTGTCTCCATTCCCTCGCCAGACGGCTCACAAGTTTCCTAAGTTTCTAAACCACCATGTACAAATCATCACTCCTGCTGTCACTGCATAGTGTTAGGTCCCACATAAAATACTGAATAAAGGCTTAAATTTCCTAACAGAAACACTAGATGCCTCATTCTATTAACACTTCATCTATAAGTACCTTGCCACACCAGCTCCTACTGGCCGCCCAGGCTCAATATGATCCTCAAATTTGGCTTCATAAATATTAGATCACTTTCACTAAGGCATTATTGATAAATGATTCTGATTTCGAAATATAATCTGGATATGGTTGGTCTATGTGAAACATGGCTTAAACCAGATATGTTCCTACCTTTAAATGGCTTCCCCACTGAGTATGCTAACCACATGTTGCTCGCTACGAAAAAGGTGAAGCTTAATTTATAAGTCTTTTCTTGGTCTAACCTCAGCTCTAATGTCACCTTTAACCCTTTTGAGGCTGTGTAGCACAGCCTCCAGCAGTTTTCTGATCCCCATGGACCAGGAAATAGATTGCAACCACCCACCTTGTGGTACTTTACAGACCACTCCATTCTACTACAGTTTTTTAGATGAATTTGAAATTTTATCAGGTCTTGTTACATATAGTGATGACATTCTAATTATGGTGACTTTAACATTCACCCAACAAGGGCCTCTGATCCTTTAAATATAGCTTTTTTGGCACTTTATTGATACTTTGGGTTCATGACAGTCTGTATTACGAACCTACCCACTGTGGTGGTAACACTCTATCCATTCTTTCCCGTGATTGAGGTGTTCTAATCTTATTCATTCTCCTGTCACATCGTTATCTCCGATCATTTTTCTTATCAAATTTGATGCAACTTTAGCCTGTCCCCTAAATTGTTTCTTAGATGTATCTTCCACCAGACACATAGGTCCCACAACTTAACTGTTCTTAGTGAGCAACTACCAGAGGTCCTGGCCCCTTTTACGGAAGCAGTTGTTCTGTTGAAAACTGTACCAGGATTTAAATACAACCTTGTTCAGTTCTCTTGATTCAGTTGCACCTCTCACCACTAAAATTAAACAGCCAAAGAGAGGTCCACTCCCTGGTTCACAGACGACACACGTGTTCTGAAGCAGGCCTGTCGGAAATTAGAGCTAAAATGGCGCAAATCCAAATCAGAAGCTCTGTATTCCAGTGGCACCAGGGTGTTCTCTGGAATATAAGCATGCACTGCCCACGCCAGAGCAGCATATTTTTCAAATTTAATCAATAGCACAAACATAATCCAGATTTCTTTTACCGAAGCTACCACTAAAAGCAGCAGGTTCTGGCTGCTCGCCCTTTACTGCCTGTGAGTTTGTGAATTTTTCTGCAGTAAATAGATGATTAGATTAAAATCAGTTCAGTTTCTCCAGCATCTGCTGCGGAACCGCTGTGCATCATACTTAGTCTTAGAGAGCTTGTTTGATGAATTTTGACATTATATGTCTTGATTCATTATCTAAGATAGTACCAGCTTCTAAACCCAATCACGCCTTTTTGACCCTCATCAAAACTTTCTCCATGATCTCTGGCCAGTCTTGGCCCTCTGCAGTGCTGAATATTGCAGAATCTATCGTTGACTCCACTGGCACTGTCCCTTCTAGTTTTAAAACAGCTGTGGTTAAACCTCACCAAGAAACCACACCTGATCCTGGCCTTGCAACCATCGCCCGTCTCAAATCTCCGCTCTTCTCTAAAATACTAGAAAAAGTGGTGTATCAGCAGCTTTCAGCTCATTTAGCTGATAATAATCTATTTGAATCGTATCAGTCTGGCTTAGGGCCTTTCACTTACCGAAACAGCACTTACAAAGTAGTAAAATGATCTGCTACCTTTAGATTCAGGTTCCACCTCTGCTCATTACTTGATCTTATGCAGCCTTTATTACCATAGACCACCGCACACTCATGGACCGACTGGAAAATAGATTTAACTTTCAGCCTCGCTTTGTTAAAATTTTACTATCTGACAGAGTCAACTCAGTGTGTCTCTTGTAATACTGTATCAGCCTTTTCTGATGTGAAATATGGAGACCTTGTGGTTCTGTTCTTGGCCCCTGCTTTTCTCTTTATATCTTCTTGGCCAAATTATTCGACATGGAATTAATTTTTCACTGTTATGCCGATGATACCCAGCTATATGTGCCTATAAAGGCTGATAATGCCTCAAATTAGGGAACTAGAGATCTGCTTGTTCTCAGTTAAAGCTGATGTCTCAAAACTTCCTGTTTAATTCAGACAAACTGAGATGTTACACAGGTCTGGCGCTGACATATAGACACCAGTTCGACCATGTGACTATATCCCTTGATAACTGTGTTATCTTCAAATACAACAGCTGGTAAATCTGGTGTCACACTTGATCGCATTTCTTTCCTTCTCGATCACATATTAAGACATTACAAGACCTTTTTCACCTACGAATATAGCTAGGATTCGTCTTTTTCCATGGCAGATGCTGGAAATTTAGTCCATGCCTTGGTTTCTTCTAGACTGATTATTGGTAATGTTTTGCTTTCAGGACTATCATACAATTAAAAGTCTTAAATGGTTCAGAATGCTGCAGTTAGAATGCAAGACCACCCGAAGGTTTGACCATAGTTGCCTCGTTTTAGCCTCCCTTCACTGGCTCCTATTCATGTTAGATCAGACTTTTAAAGTTCTCTAATGACTTATAAAATTCTAAATGGCTAGCCTCATACCTGTCTGATCTTTCAACCCTTATATTCTCCCGCGTTTTGTGTTCTCAGAGTGCAGGCTGCTATTCATCCTCAGAGTCAAAAAGAAGTCAGCAGGCTGTAGGGCCTTTCTCCTATCGGGGCCCCTTTTCCTTCAACAACCTCCTATTGATATTAGACAGGCTGACTCAGTTGAGGCCTTAACCAAACTAAAAAACTCATCTTATGCCTTTAACTTTTAACTAGCATATTATTCTGGTTCCATTTTTCTCGGCGGGTTGGGTCAGTCTCAGTGCATCAGTTACATTAATAGTTAGTAATGTTGTCCATGATGTCTCAGTTGATTTAGATTATTATTAATTGTTCATTATCACAGATTTCACCACCTGTAAAGTTCTTCCCCAAGCACATTAGTGCCCAGGCTGTGCTTCTCTCTCTCTCTCTCTCTCTGCTACTGTCTCTACTGCAGTGGTTCTGCCTCCAGAGCTGGAGAGTCTCCTCGTTGCCGCCATGATCCAGCTCAACCCATGATGCATAACACCAAAACACTTACTAGTGTTATTGATATGTTAGTGCTATTAATGTACTATTGTTTGTTATTATTCTTTAGCTGTAATAATAATTTATTACTATTATTATTATTACTACTACTATTTACATTTGACTTAGTTCAGGCATTGGTAAGGTTGTCTTTTCTCTCACCCCATTCCCCCAATTCCCCTCTCTCTCTGTCTAAACCTAACCGGTCGAGTAGATGGCCGCCCACCTTGACCGGGTTCTGCTCGAGGTTTCTGCTCTAAAAGGAAAGTTTTTCCTTGCCACAGTCACTAGTGCTTGTTCATATATGTAGGATCTATTGCTTTCTGTAAATTTATAAGATAAAGAGCACGGTCCAGACCTGTTTCTTATATGTGTACAGTGCCTCGAGATAACTTCTGTTGTGAATTGGCGCCATATAAATAAAATTGGACTTGATTCTGACTAGTTGGAGGCGAATGTCAGCCCTGAATCTGTGTTGTCACTTTAAACTTTTTATCAGTGAAAGGATGTCACAAATATGTTTGACAATCTGAGTGGAAAATGTGATTAATAAAGAAGAAAACCTTCCATCATGAAAAATGTCCACAAATGTGCAGGTTGTTTTTACTTCCAAACTTAAACATGTTGGCAGGAGGCCTCAGTTGCTGCACCCTCATGCAATGTCAGTGTGAGGAAACACAGCTTTTGTTGACATCTTTGTGGTAGCAAAAATGTTTGTTTTATTGAAGTTTCATGAAGTCAGATGAGGTCAGGTGGTCAGGTATACAGAAAAGACCAATAGATAATATGTATAATACAACATGTATCAAATGTGTCTATGCTAGGTATTGGTAATTTAATAAAATGTAACTGTGGAAAATGTAAATAACACAGACATATCATATCATATTACATTAGATGACAATACAAAAATATGCAGCAAGATAAATAAAATAGACTGCAATCTCACTTCACTTGCATACACACACACACACACACACAATAATAATTTCAGTAATGCTAACCAGAAACCCAACTAGTTCAATCCTAACCATAACCACTGACCCAAAATCAGAGTTTTCCAACTGAGGACAGGCTTTTTGTCCCAATTAACTGTTCTTGTTCGAAATTTGTTCTCAAAAGTAACTAAGTCAGACCAGAGTAGATGTTACAAAGTCTCACACCACACACTATTATGGCAGCTGAGAGCAACTTTTCCCTGCCACTATTAGTTTTTTAAGCATTAAGTCCAATTCAGAGATTCTTGCTTTCAGTTAAGTATTTTTCAGTAGAAGTTTGGGTACGCCATTACTTTTTGGACAGGGAAGAAGCCAGTTACAAAACCATTTGGCTCAGTTAGAGGATATGTCTTTTCTCTTACCAGACAATCTGTGGGACAGGTCAAACTTCCCATATTATCTCTTGAAAGAGAAAACAGTTAAAAAAAAAACAGACATGTCACAAAAGACTACAAAACAGATGGAAACACTTGAGTCACAAAAACAAGTAATTGTCACAACAGCAATAGTACTTACATCTACTCTGTG
>BRZM01001091.1:21389-41099 GCA_033238685.1 Lates japonicus | reverse complement strand
GCGCGCGCGCGCGCGCGCGCGCGCGCGCGCGCGCGCAGCAGAGCTTGAGACACGGATCGATATTTAACAGTAATGTTAGTGAGCCACCTGAGTTTGTTGATAGATGTTAGAGTAGTTCGCGGTTATTGCTGTTATTTGGGTCAGCCACCGAATGAATGGCTTGAGAAATGATATCGTAAGAAGCAGCAGCCCGCTGTCGACAATTATTTTAACGATGCAGCACAGGTGACACAGTGATGCTGGCCCACCGAGTTCAATCTGACCAGATCGAACACATATTTCCTCGCATTCTGTATTTATTTTCTTGAGCGCACCGTTTCAACGCGGTCTCAACCAGCAGACCTTCACGGTGAAATCGACACCATCAAATCACACCGTGGCTCTCCCACGGAACGTCACTGCCGGTCTCGATCAAACCTGAACATCCGATGATGTCCTCCACTGTCTGTCCACACATGTGCCCAATTGCACTGGCTGAGGAATGACCTCACATCCACCGATAAAACGGCAATGCACAGCCGCAAAATCAAACATTCCACAACGGAAATACAGCTTAAAACACACCAGCATCCCCAAACAGCCTTAACATCAGATCATGATTAAATTCAGCCCGAAAATCAAGATTCAAACCGACCATGATTTTATTTCAGGTTTGAAAATTGTGCCACCACATGAGCCCAGCCAGCCCGAGACAGACCACACATGGGAACACACAGCGCCCAGTTTCTCAAGTTCTCGGCTTCCCGAGACACTGACCTGCCGCTGCAGCCCGCCGCCCGACACGTGTCTCCCAGCCCCTGTGACAACCCTCAGACAAAATCTGATCACCGAGTGCCTGCGGCGCCCACCAATCAGCCCCATGCCCGTCGTCATCTGGTCTTTGCCGCCGAAATCTCATTTGGTTATGACAACACTACATGAAGCACGACCATCAGCCAACCGCATGAACAAATGCTGGCCCAAACAGAGCAACTGCGCTGGTCTGCAACATCATATTCACCTGATCTCTGACCAACAGTTTTAACTCATTAACACCAGGTCCGACTTGCGGGAGTGAGAACGTAACCGCCTCCACCTGTCACGGTTCACGGGTCACTGACATGCAGAGCCCTGCAGTTTGCCCACTCACCAACGCAGAAAACGCATGAGGTTGCAGCACAGGTCGCGATTGCACTGTTAAATGCACAGCCAGTCAGACTTGGATCATCCCGTCAACACAGCACACAGGTTCTGACCGACGCGAACGTGATCACAGGCACCCCTGGCTCACCGAAAGCCAGCACAGCAGCCAATGCCGCGGCCAAACACATCACATTGCGTACCTGCGCCCAGCAACGCACATCACCCCGGCTCCCACAATGTCTGGTTTGATCAACGTCAGATCAACAGTGATCCACACCGTCACAGGACTTTCTGTCTGGATGATCTCATTCAACACATAATCAATCCTTGAACAGCGACCACACCAACCTCACGTGGCCCAGGCCTGCACTGTCTGGATGATGCCACCACACCAGGCTCCTCCCCACTCAACACCTGAGCCTCCTCCCAATCAACGCACAAACGTCAACGAGACCGGCGCGATTACAAATATTCCTCATGAACATTGCATCAGCATCTCAGTATTTCGTTATTCATTTGTGAGTACACCGATACCAGCAGCAGAGAAATTGACCACATTCGACAATATCTCAGATGAACACCGGCCCATCCACGATCACAGCCCAGTGCATTGCTGATACCGTAGCTGACCGTCAATTCACGAACAGACGCCGAATCAACACCGCTCCCGACTTCGCAGCCGAACGAGCCATCCAGCAGGATGGATCGAGCCGTCCAGCACCTCACCGAACGAACCCAGCGACCTCACCCCTGCGCCTGACAACGGGACGATTGACCTGTCAGCGACGGAACACGACGTTCAACGCCTTCCTCCATTACGTGACGCCACCAGCAGTGATGTGAGACTCTCCGCATCCTGTTGCTTTGACGAGACAATGAAAGTTTATACTCAGGTGCACAATGGAGAACACTGAACAAAGTGAGCTGGTTATGAGACAGCAGCGATTGCGCGAGTTAAAGAAAGAGTTGAAAATGGCGACAGACAGCAGCGGCGGTCGAAGACTGAACGCACCGCAGGAGCCTGCGTCTGGAATCGACCCGAAAGAGCGCGCCGACGTCGTGCGACTTCAGCGACGGTAACAACAGAGACCACCAGGCTCAAACATACGCCGCAACACCGTCATCGGTCCAGCCGTGAAAGCGCCTCGCCGTAATTCATCTCCAGCAGCGATGGAGCTGGCTGTGCCTGCAATCTGTGGTTGCCTCCGGAGAGCCGACGGTTGAATCAGGGCTGCAAACATCACGGGTCCTCGTCTCCCAGAAATGACAACCGCATCACGACCACTGGCTGCGTCGCGCCAGGCGTTGTCTGAACGAACGAGCCACCAGCAGCTCCATGATGTTGAGACGGACAGTTGATCTGATAACGGCCCAGAGTCCTGTCACATCTGTAGCGGCAACATTTGGTCAGATAGTGAGCCTTGTTACACAACAACATGATTCGAACAGCCGAATCGCCTCAATACCGAACAGTCTTCATAACACCATCAATTAATACCGCACCCGACGTTTTGATGTCCGATGCCGCTGGTGTCTGCATGTCAATGTGTCCACAACGGACAACGCATCCCTCATCAAGCAGACACACCCGTGATGACTTCATTATCTGGTTTTAACCCACGAGAGAGTCCGCCTTCATGACGCCACATTCATGCCGGCTCACCTGACGGCCCAACCAGCCCGACCACGATCACTGACCAGCACCAGCATTTCACTGAACATCTCCACCTGCGCCGGAACACCCAACCGCCCATACTGGCAACCGCGAGGCATGAACTGAACCATTCCAGCCGATCCGTGGCCGGGCATTGGCACCGTTAGTACGGTGTCAACACTCCCAGCAGGAAACCCTGTGCCGTATAACGAACACGATCCTCAGCGTTTCAGGAAACACGGATTATCCCGTCCGTCAGAAAACCATCGCAAACGGCTGAGCAATGGCTGATCGCCGGCCAGCACCACGACGCTGCGAGGCCTGGTCAGCCAGTTCGAGCCACCAGTCCCAGCCACCAGCCCGCAAACCGAAAGACAGTCCCCTGCCCAGTGATCTCGAACCACAGGCGTGAGTTCCACGGCCTGTTCCCCACACCGATCACCGACCTGCCTGATTTGTCTGCCGACGCACACACTGAACATGAGCCCTGGCTGCCACTGCAACCGATTGCCAACAACGTCATGACAAACACCTCGATAGAGCGACCCGATAAAGCCCCTTCACGGCATATTCATCTGTCGTTATCCAGCAATGATTTTATTTTATCAGCGATATCGGCTGAGTTCACCGTCAGCACAGCACAATATCGCACAGCGATCAGACGTCGCCTAAAATCAACAGCAATGTGGTCCAGAAGACAACCGGAACACTGACACCGTCAGACTGCCGTCAACGTTTGACCGAACTGAATAGTCCACTGAACGGTACACCGTCCGTGACCATCCAGAGTGACCGATCAAACAGACCTCAACCACCGCTCACGACGCCCTGAGTTCCTGACTGCCTGATCCATGGACCACCCCTGTTTGCCGGCCCACCATCAGGCAGTTCAGCCACCACATCATTCCACCTGGTCCTCAGGGGGCCCAGAGCAGGAACCGACCCACTGCATGACGGGACGAACAGAGGCATCAGACCACGCCCCGATGGTCGGCAGTGACGCACCACAGGCGGGAACAGCGTCCAGCTGAGCAAACAGACCAGCCCAGGCGGTCAGCCCAATCAGAGCAGTGAACATCCAGCTGCCCCAGCAGACTGACCCCGCTGCACCACCGCCGGAACGTCCCGTCACGAACCGCCCGCAGCCGCAGGCAACACCGCCGAGCGCCACACCAACGCCCAAACAGATCAATCAACCGCGACAAACACCCACCTGCGGTCAACGCCAGACCGTCGCCCACACCCATCAACACCTGCGGGCAAACAGCCTGAACGCGGCGGACTGATGACCATGTCCACAGTTCATCGAACGTCTGCTGGGCGGAGATGCTTTACGACGTAGCCCAATCAGAACCCCGACCAGAACACCACAGTCTTGATGATATGATTTCAACAACCGCTTTCAACGACATCATTACGCGCTCAATATTTACGACAACATCTGAGCCAGAGTCAGTGGCAGAAACAGTTGTCAAAACAACCCCAAAATCGCGGTTCGCCCAGTTCACGAGCACGCGGCGATAGCAGAAAATGTCGTTTGCTTGCAACACCCGTCATCGTCCATCGAGATCTGACACCTCGATGACCCCAGCGAACGTTCCGTAACAAACCAACCATTTACCTGAACGATTAAACATCACCAGCGGATATCGTTTGAACTGCCCAATGGATTGAACTGACCTCGTGGCCCAGACGACGACAACATCCCCCGGATTCCTGACAGCGATATTCCACTGCAGTTCACGGCACCAGTGGCAGCCTGCATCCAGCCTGTCCATTGCCCACCACTGAGGATCATCAGGCTGGTGCCTGAACAATGGGCAGGCATTTGAGGACTGACCACTTTCCGTTTCACGGAGCCGCGCAACAGCCTGGCTGCACACCGTGACCGCCCGCAGCATCTGGCAGTCACAGAGCCACTGTTCACCAATCATGCACCACCTGTCCAGACCAGGCAACGACGCCCGTCGGGCCGACTGAGGCACCCCACAGGCCAGCAGCCAGGCCCCATGAACACGACGCATGAGATTAAACCGAGTGACCGTTGGCTGACCGATCCCCATCTCCCTGACCGTCATCGCGACGCCTGCAGTGAACAGGAACGCCCGAGTCAACCACGGCCCTCCCCGTCCGGCCTCCAGCCTGAACTTCCATCCCGACGTCAAACTGCCACTGACAACAGGCCACACCCCTCGACGTGGAGAAGGCAGAGTATCAGCCAGGCCTATCGCTATCTGATATCAGATCGGTCTCGATCAGAAAATGGATGGTGGTGAGGTTGACAGTGCTCCTTCAGTTATATTCTCATGCTTGCCTTCATCTGTCTTGAATTGTACCATCGTAACCTATCCACTTTTGCATTTTAGCATGCACCAAACAATAGAGGAAACGTAAATATATAACCAAATGGATAAATTCACATTAGATTTTTTAATTCAAAAAAGAAAGGACTGAAAGGCTTCCTTGAATAGAGGCTGAAAGGCGCAGATGAAAGAGAGAATGCCAGATATGTCAAGCTGAGGAGCACTGTCAGAGGCATGTATGGAAACCTCACCGTGATATCCATTTTTCCTGGTCAGAGAGTTCACAAATCCTGAATCCTGATATGGAGTAAGAGATTATAGATACAAATATTCTCTGCTGCTCTCCCACATCTGTTTGAAATTGTATACAATACATAGTGACTGTTTTTATGGTTTGCTCACGACCTATTAATGCCAACGCCAGTTCTAAATTGTTCCAACAATGAGCTAGAGAGAAAGTGCTTCTTCTGCGTCACTGTGGTTATCTGTAGAGAGAGAGAGAGAGAGGCCTCTTTCTATGACCATGGTTATTGAGAAGGAAGTGATTCCTGTTCCTTTACAGGCATCGCAGTAGCTTGTCCAAACAAGTAAATAGATACAGATGTAGTAGTAGAGTCATCTTCCTCAGTTTATGCTCACTTTCTCCCTACTATGTTTCATAAGAATGTTTGCTCTGCACAGCTCTTTTGTTTCATATCTTAAATTCACCTCTTATCCTCGAATGGCCCCTCACACGCAAATTTTACTGAGCAGCAAAGTTCAAAACTGTACAATGTTTACCTGAATTTTCCCAGACTAAAACAAGGCCATGTTATTCAGAAATTGGTGATAACAATATTAACTCTGTAATATAAATTCTTTCTTCTGCTAGTGCTTCTCAGTGCTACGTGAATGATACTTTAGTATTTTATGACTTGATCACACAATTATTGCCTGTGTGACCAAAGCCTGATATATTTTTCTGTGTCATAGAGCCTTTATGTCCATGTTAGAAATAAAGAAAAATCAATTATTCTCAAATGCAATACCTCTACATTTGTATTCAGATGCTGCATGTGCAATTAGTCTCCAGTATTGTGACTACCCTGCCTCTAGTTCCACTTTGAAATTAGGAAATAATGGACAAAATGGATGCAAAGAATGCCACTAGGGGTTAAAGTGAAGCGTTGTTCCCACACCATTAGATTTTACTGTAATTTGTCTGAGTGAGTTATCATGTCACGCTTATGGTTCCTATCAAGTCAAGAGAGGAAGTTGTTGTCATCATCTGTTTTGAAGTCAGTTTAGTCCAATAGCTAGTTTTTAAGCAGTCTATCTTACACTGTGGTGATGACAATGAGTGTTCAAGTAAATAGTTTTAGACATTTTTGGGAAACACATTATTCACTTTCTCGCTGGGAGTTAAATGAGGAGAACAATACTATCAAATCTGTTCCGATAAGGCTAGAGCTCAGAGATGGTTAGCTTTAGCTTAGCACAAAGATTCGAAATAGGGGGAAACAGCTACCTAGGGTCTAACCAAAGGTAACAACAAATTCCACCTATCTAACAACACCCTAAACCTCACTAAATGACATTTTCTTGCTTTTGCTTTTATATTATGCTCATAGAACAAACAGGCTGCAGTTTTACAAGGGTTGGCGTGTGGAGACCGTCTGATCGCATGTTTGTTTCTGCCACTGACTCTGGCTCACAGATTGTTGTCATAAATGTTGTTATATGTGTCCTCTTCGTTTAACTAGAAACGGTTGTTGGAACGGTATTTACCGTATAAAGAATGGTTTGTTAATCTCAGATAGTCCTCACCTGATTAGACTTTGGCAATGGTAAAAACATCATCTTTTCCTTATGATGTTCAGTGAACTCTAATACTGTGAACATACAGTTACATATACAGTCTCTCTCTCCTCTGATGTCCCGCCATAGATACACACTCTGTTCAAACAACACCCGCAAAAAGTGTTGGTAACAGTCTGAGAGAAGAGGAAGCGGCCCATTAGCAAAGCAGCTTGACCTGCAAGCGTTTGTGTGCAAATGTTCGCGTCATTATATGTCTCACAGTTTGTGTCTGTGTATCTGTGCAGAGAGCGTTGTTATGTACACAAGGCTCAGCGTGCATACAGTATTTGCCTGCAGCTCTGTTGTGTTTGTGGCTCCTGGACAAAAGGATTCCTTGATGTTGTCTCCAGCAGGTTCCCACGCTGAGGTCCAGTCTTGCTGCTCTTCTCATCTCTCCTCTAATCTCTAAAACACAACCTGACCGTTCTGTTCCTGCTCTGATTAGACTGCCTGGCCCTCATTGTGTGTCATTGCAGAGCCACAAAGTTCGAGCACGACCGAACTGGACGCTTATTAACTGGGCTACATACTGTACATTCAGGTGCCTGGCTTCGTGTCATCCTGCCTTACTCGACCATCAGGAAGAACATTAGTTTGATGTATTAGAGGAGCTGTCTGCTATTTAAATCTATTTCTAAATACATTTTCACCAAATCATGTACGCATTAGCGGGTCAGTTCACCCACTGTACAGAGATTTCTTACAGCTCTGAAAGTTGACTCACCCAAGATGAATGAATTGAATATGTGCTAAATGAAGCTTTGAAGTTGAAACTTTACTTCCTGATAAATATTAGGCAGCAAGCAAATATAAGACTTGAAAAGGAAATAATAGGGCAGATTTTATTCCCATAAGATGTTTGTGCAATAATGTGCTTTCTTCAGAACTCAAAAGAGAAACATCCATGGCTTTGAAACATAACATTTGAAAAAAAAAAAATCTATGGCGATGTGGTCCTGGTCACTCTGGATAATCCACAGACTTGAAAGTATACCATTTTCAGTGGGGCTATTTCCTAGTTCCAATTAAAACTGTTGACAGCGAAGTCTGTGTATTATCCAAAGTGACCGGGACATTGTCTCTGGAGATACACATTGCTGTTGAATTTTAAACTGTCATTCTTCTGTCCTTTGTGCATTAATCTGTACTGTACTGTAGTGAAGGCTCAAATCTCATAGCCCGATATCAGCTGATAAAACCAAAACTATTTACGTCATTGCTGGATAACGCTGACATTTTAAGATTAAAATATGCCCTAAAAAAGGGGGGGTGGAGGGGGGCACAAAAATCAAGGTGCAATACACATATATGAAAGGAAAACATTTAACATCATAGTGAAAGCATTTGTTGCTTATCAGTGGATTTTTCTTCCCTATATTTCCAGTAACAGCTACTTTAAACTTGTCAAGAGAACCACATGAGTTTCCACACTAAAGCCAATGATTGTGATTGTGTGCATCAACAGCAGCAAAAAAAGACAAAAAATCAAGCAAAAATGAGTCAGTGATATCAGTCTTAGAAACCAAACCATAGTAAAAATTTCCACATGTTATTCCCTTTTCTCTTGTGAATTTCAGGGTCACTGGGGTCACTAAACACAAAAAAGGAAATGAGCAAGGAACCCATGCTTCGAGACAACACACTGACTTTTACTGTAACTTAAATTTCATTTCTGAGTAAAAACAGGATTTAATGAAAACACCTCTTTCAAGACTGAAACTGTTAGGCTTCACTGTATCTCATCCTAAGGTGAGTCCCCTTTTTAACTGCCAGCAGTTCATCAGAAAACCATTTACTCCACTTTTCAGGTGGTTTTCCTGTCTTGAGAGACAGAGATGAAAATTAAATGTTTCACTAAACCTTTTGAAGTTCATTGTTCTCTCATTGTACACAGCTGCACAGGAGGGACTGCACAAAGCAAATTATTTTAACACGCAGCCCTACTTACTGGCAATATGTCAGTGCCAGTACCCAGCCACAGATGTTGTGACATCAGCTGGGAAAATGGTTTGGTTTCATGCCTCACTGGTTTTGCACCAGTATTTGTAACGGGTATAAGAGGCCAGTTTTTGGGAATTATTAATATTATTTTTTTCATTCCAGCAAAAAAGTGGAGATAATTAACAATGTAAAAATGCAAATACTCAGACAAATCCCAATGATCAATGTGTGAGATCTATTTTGCGGAGCTGGATTGGAAGCCTACGTCAAAGTGAAATCCTATAACATGGGCTCTTGAACTTCTTAGAAAGCTACGTCATGGAAAACGGACTCTCTCTCATGGGTGTGCTTAAAGAAACCAAATAGTAAAGTCATCACAGATTTTATCACTTCCACCTCTGTGTCTGCCCAATGAAATCAAATTCTTTCATTGTCCATTACTAATGAACACATTGACATGTCACATAGAAGAGGCCTTAACTGACATCAGACATCAAAACATCAGATTTTGCAGTACAGTATTAGTAGTAGTAGTAGTGATTACAAAGTAGAAGAAGACTGTTTGGTATTGTTTAATATTGAAACGATTCAGTGACTTCAGACTCTACATGTTTATTTACATGTAACTAAAACCACTATCTTTCCCTGACCAAAATGTTGCCTAAACTTAAACACAGATGTGACTATGGATGCAAACCGTGTTCTCTGGCATGACAGTGCTTTGTATCCATCTACTCCAACTATCTCCTTGGAAATGTGCTGCTATTAATAAACATAGGTCTTCATTCATTCAAAAGACAACGCCTCAGAACATGACCCAGCCAGTGATTATGTTTCCTACAGAATGTATCTGCTGATGCAGTTTAGTTGTATAGAAACATCATTTCTAGGAGACAGGGTTGCATGATGGTAACTTTACTGCAGCCTTCCCTGAGATTCAACCCATCAACTCTCCAGGTAACTGCCCACAGGTCTTCCCTGCAGGCTACAGCCAGCACAGCCTCCATGTCCTCCATGTCAGCATACCAGAGTAGATAGATTACAGCGAAGGACAGGCAGCACCTCACCAGCAGGATACATTAGCGAGTGAGCATTTTACTACACAGCATTATGGCAGGTGATGAAGGGGCCTGGTTTCTCTCTAACATTACCCATGCTTCACAGAGTCAGCATTTTCCTGAAGAGCATCCAGCACCTTTATGCTCGGGTCGGTTACATTTTTCTGATTTGGTGTCAGGCAGATATGGTTGCAAAAGATCACCACGAGGGCATGTGGACCAGGAGATAACATAACCTCTTTGACCGCCTTTTAATACTTATCTATGTATTTTCAACTCTTTGCTTTAACTTCTCCTTTTAAATAACACACTCCTGTCTCATAACCAAACTTTCCTCTCCCTCACTTTTTATTCTGTTGTTCTCTCCATTTGTGTCTCTACTTGACAACACAGTAGAAGCACCATTTGTCTGCTGTTCCATTCAAAGCCAATGTTTGTCAGGACATCTTTTGGAGAGTCACCACATCGCCACTAATTAGCAGTATTAATCACATGAAAGAAATAAGCTGGCAGGAGAGGAAACATTTGAAAAGACTTTTGATCATGTTCCCATCGCTGACAAGGTCAATCATCTACATTGTCCAAACACAGGGAAAGTTTCCAAGTGGGGTGTTGGCATCTTCCTGGGTTTGATGGCCGTTTCAGTGAGAAAAGAGGAAATGCTTAACTGAGGACAACAGGGGGAATAAAGCATTCAGTCTGTCTCCATCCCTGCTGGATGGAGCTCATTCAACAACAGTGAAGCCACCTCTTGAAAGAAAAGTCAGAATAATGACAGTGTTGATTTTGCATGTGAATATAGGGTATGAGATATCATCTGATTCAGTATGGGAATTATTTTTGTTGAAATCAAAAACTACAGTATCAACTGATACTTTCACACAAAGACATGATGTTAAAATGGATAAAGACATTGATTTTCATCTGAAGTTATTTGTAAATTATTGGCATTTAATTAGGTTTCTCTTGCTAGCAAATATCAGTTGTACTCACAAAAAAAAGTGAGTCAACTAGGGAAATACCCAGAAGTTACATATTTTAATGTGATCTCATGGGGTTGTGTATAAATAGCGCACCAGTCTCTCTCATTTGAAGCTTTTTGCATGTCATTTTATGCACGTGTTAGGGTTAGGAGGAAGGGGGGGGAGGTGTTAGGTGTTAGTAGGAAGAGAAATAATGAAGCCTGAAATTATGCAAGCAAGCACATCGTGCATGATGATGACATGTGAAACATGCAAAATATATTTACATGAGTTGTTAACTGTGACTTTGGTGCTGTTTAAAAGTTGGTTATACAGTATTTGGGTATGAATGTCCATCAGGCTTATACAGAAAAATCACAAATGGCAGGTGGTAGATCACAGACTGGTTGGTCTGATCTCAACATTTAGTCAAACCAGATTTATTGTGAGAGCCAGGGTGTGTGCGTTGCTGGAAGAGACGCAGAGTACACCATGTGATGTGACATGGCCATAGCAGCATCAGCTCCACTGTGTGCCCTTAGCTTTCAGTAGTAGTAGAACATATAGTCATTCACACATCAGTTCAAATAATTACCTGTGTAAACTTTATGTTTGACAGGATGTGTCCAAGTCTGACTAACAATGCATTTAACCTAAGTGTAGAGAGTCATGTTACTGTGATGACTGCAACTTCCTACATAAGAGTTACAGTGGAGTACTCCTTGTTTTCCGTTGAATAAAATTAAAACAAAACTGCAAAATGTCTCTACATGTATGTGTTGTCTTGTATTTCTGTGTCTCAACTAGGCCCAAACTCTGAGGACCACACATTCTCACTCCACCAAATTAGTTTTTTATAGTGTTATTGTAGAGTTAAAACTGTTGATGTTCAGAGATCCCGTTAGTTATGATAATATTTTACAGACCAAGTAATTTGCTCACAACCTGTTTGATTGCTGACTGTTCATATTTCGCCAATTTTAGCCATTCATTGTGGCCCCATGTAAAATATTATCACCAACCAAAACAAGAAAATTTCAACAGCTGCAATAAGACCGGGTAGTAGAAAATAACTGAAGCATGGATGATGAACATAGAATGAGGTGTCAGTGAAACCATCACCACTGACACACTCAATATAATCAGATTTTATGCAAAGTTAATGCCTCTCTGTCACGCAGGGAACACAGAGTAGTTGCAGTGTGTCAGGACAGCAGGCTCTCTGGTAACTGCACCTGAGCTCAGGTGTCTCAGGAGCAGAGGGCGGAGCTGATGTGCTTTGTTGTGTTATTCCCATGTGAGTCTGTCTCACAGACAACAGCAGAAACAAAAACACATATGAATACACTCGGCACAACTATATCAATTTCTTCAAATACAAATAAAATATCCTGCTTTTGTTTTGAGTATGAAATTCAGTTTTGAATCTTGACGACTACTATTTATCTAACAAATGATTTTTCTGACTGAATATTTTTACTGTCACTGATCACAGTAAGCTAAAACTCTGTTTTAGAGGTTACTAATTTGTATTTTAAAAAATCTGACAACATAACCCATATTTTTCCATTTGTAAAATGGCTGATTGATACTGCACAATATGATAAACACACATTCTTACATTTTGTATAATTGTGAGATATGAAAATCGTCTGTGTCTCCATTTCCCTCCTTCTCTGTCTCCAAATTACATTCCAAAAACATATGTGATGACCATGGTGGAGGGACCATCATGGATAATTGCAGAGTTTTCAGGACATTCGGGAGACCGCAGATGCAAACAGTGGCGTTCAGCGTGGTGGTCACAGTGGGTGGTTTGGTGGGTGGTGTCTGAGGAATTTCCTCCATGAGGAGGAATTCTACTGGCAGCAATGGTTGAGATTTATGCGCTTGTTTACTCAAAGAAACAGTGCACTCTAAAGAAAATGTAAATACTTTAGAATACTTTGAAATATAGCCAGTGAGGATGTTTCTTACATTCACAGATCTATGTTTATAGATTGAATAAACATATTGAGTTAGAACATTAAACAGCTCCACTGTGATACTTTAGCCTTACATCTGTGTTAAGAGCTGTGTTTAATGTAATATAGGAACAATAACCTGAATTTGCTTTTCTTTTTCTTACATTATTTTTACATCATTTTTATCTAAAATGGTTCATTTGTAATACCTATAATGTCAGTTGAGGTATTTTAGATCCTTGAAACTATTAGTGCCTTGAGCTGCACACTCTGGCATCTATCAATGAACTCAGGTGAACTCATACCCTGAAAGCAGTTTGCTTTTCTGATTTAAAAATTGTCAGTCAGGTGTGCTCAAACCCTCACCTGCTACAGCAAACACATTTCGTTTCTTCCCGTTCTTGTGGCTGCTTCACAATAAAAGCCACACTGTGTATCGCCAGTTGAATGCTTTTAATGTGAAGGAGAAGCAGCAGGAAATTTTCAGTTTAGCTTAGTTAGCAGTTAAATGCAGCTCGGTGAACACAGGGTGAACATTGAGGCTCCTATCAGTGATATAGAATTACACTGGATTACATGCACGCATCCTTTCCTGTGAATCTTGTATGCTTGAAGGCAGTTTGAATCCTGCAAGAGAAAGGCGGACTCCGCCACTAATTGTGGTATAATTGCTCAATGTAAATACATTTAATGGCAGAAAGAAATCATAAATACTACCAAAAATGGGCTTAGATTTCATGTAGATTCTATGGGTGATAACTTTGACCTCTTCTTCAACACACACTGATAAACACTATGTAACAAGTCTTTTCTCTAACCTACCAAATACATTCACCAGAATTTAATTCAGGCAAATAGAAGGAATCTACAGGATTATGAAGGGAAACTGGCTGTTGTTTCTGTTTGATCACTGTTACCATACACTCAAGATGAAAACGTAACTAACGTCTGTTGGCTCAGTAATGAGACAACAATTTGTCACCTGACGCTGACACAGTAGCCCTCTGTTAACCCTCAAGGAATAACTAAGTCTCTAAGGAAACAGTTTCCTCTTCCCTACCAGTACACAAAACAGAAAGCAGTGCAAACATGCAAATACTCTGACCATTTAGCCTAAAACTTTGACCTGATGAAAAGCACACATTAACAGACATACATTTCCTATTCAAATCAATAACATTAGTGACCTCTGAATCAGTACATGTACACTTGACTGAGAGAAAAAGAGTAAAGCTTAAGGATATTTGCATGTGATATGCATAACATTGTTGGGTTTTTTCCCAAATACGTTGTGGTATTTAATCTTATTTCTCAGATTGAGGTGGGTGTTTTCACTTGCAAATATTTAAGTTGCAAAGATGTGGCTGTATTTTAATGCTATTGTATTACTAAGTTAAAAAAAAAAAAAAAAAACTTTCAGTTTACATTGCAAGCCTGACATCACAAGAAGCTAAAGCTCTATAAAAGTCTGCGTCACTGCTGTTCAATGAGACGTGACGCATCATGTTGTCTCCTCTAATCTCTCCATTATTGTCCAACTCTGTAACACGAGAACGGGCATCATTTACAGCATCAGATTCAGAGGAGTCTCATTTCAGTGCCTATCTGGGTTCTGAAAAGATGAGTCACCACAGATGACTTAAGTTAAATTAGGCTTTTTGTAACATGTATAGCGTAAGGTTTATGAAATGATGCCTCAGTATTAAAACATAAGGGAGAGAAACAGAAATATGGTGAGTCAGACGGGATATGTGCTACATTGTGCAAAGTTTTTTTTTATTGTTGTTTTGGGGGCTTTTAAGCCTTTGTCTGCAGAGGAGACAGGAGAGCAGGGAGGTAGAGATGACCGCGGTAAGGTCTGGCGGACTGAGTCAATCCAGGGAACCCGGCTGCTCAGGGCACTTAGGCCCATGATGCGTGCCCAACCATTCGTATGGGGCACCCTGCAAATTTTAAGATAATTTTCTTTTTGTTACAGCTGTTAAGAACTTGTCAACACCAGCCCTGTTTCTTCTCTGAGCTTTACTATGGATTTTGAGCATGAATGACTCTTGTTGGAAGAAAATTTCAATTCAATTTAGATGTATTTTTATTGTGGTAATATGATTTTGCACTTACATATCGTGTTTTTTACTTTTTAATTTTATTGTATTAATGTTGGTTTGTTTTTCTCATAGTATAATTAGCTTTTGCCTTATGTTGAAATGTTTTTAAGTAGATATAATTACAAAGCTGACATGATTGACATATTGTCTTTTATATGCAGGACAAAGTGATATAAAAGTGCACTGGAAAACTTTCCTCTGTATATTACTCTGTATATGTCTGATCAAACTTCTATATATATGTGTGCTATTGGGGTCACTCTTTGACACCAAAACGTTAATTGCGATCACAGTTCTGTGCTGCCAGGAATAAGACAATATTAATAAAACACTTCATTTTTGATGCTTCACGTGTTCTTCTTTCTTGTCAAAACCTGGTAACTTCATTATAACAATACCTTCGACAATAACGTTCCTCTCAAAACCCTCGGCAGTTTGGTCCGTCCAGAGTGTGTAGAGATAGCGGCGACTACAGAGGTCTGAAACCCACTTTGTCATCACACTCCCAGACTGTTTTATTTACCAACATTGTCTTCAGCCCCAACTATGAAACCTCAGCACCATCTGCATGCCGTGAGGTAGTCGCGCCAGCTTCTCCATATGTCTATGTGGTAAGTAGATTTCCTACTGACAGCTTTTCTCTTTCATTCTGCCTTGTCTGTGTGCGCACCTGGCCTGGCCAGATCATATGGTCTCAGCAAAGAGATTCGTGCAGCAGTGTGTGGGGAAAAGCAGACTCCTCGGATCGTGTTGCCTTAGAGCATGCAGCATTTCAAAACCATGGTCATGAAGTTCCATATATCCGCGGCATCTGGTCGAGGTCCTGTGACCCTCTGGGGTCAAATCTGATGCAATTAGCAGAAGTTTTCCTTCTCAGTTTTAGTTATTCTGAGAGTTGAAGGTGTGGTGGGAATCACAATAAAATGCAGATTTGTTCTCTATTGGTCTGTGATGGAAATGAAACAATATGTTGTACAGCACTGATGTGATATGTACACCACCGGCTAATGGTTAACAGTTTAACCATCTGAGAACATGTTTTACTTCACATGTATTGGCCTTGGGTAATGATCCCTCATCATTGATGGTTACTGAACTTACCTGCTCACCTGACCCTTAATTAGCCATTATTCAAATACTTTACAAATATGTTACAAGTTGGCCAAACATGATTCCTATTACTGAGGTAAGAATGACACCAAAAAAACCCATGTGGTCATCATTATTTAAAGGAATACTGTCTCTAATACCTCATGATCTACTCAGACGCTGTTATCTGAAATACTGAGCAATTTAAACTATTTCTCTACAGCTATGGTACAAAACAAAACCATGGTTTTGTCTCAGTTATGTCAAGATTTTATACTTGTGTCAATTAACACTTTCCATGAACAGTCTGATCAGTGATATCATTTTTTGTCATCCATCTATGGTCAAACAGTCTTCTGATCTGATCACACCAGTCCAACAAAGGGCTTGGATTGTGTTAGAGGAGCAACAGAGGACGCAGGACCTAAAGTCCCACAGGACCCAAGGACATCACTGCCGAGATCTGTGCAAGGGTCCTGAGCTGCTATTGTTGCTTTCGAAGAAGAACCCGCGAGCAGGACAAATGACAAAATTTTTACCTCCTTGTCCAAATGGAGTTACTGTATTGAAAAAGACACAAGGACAACTGCAATGCTAATCATTTTAATATAACTTTTCAGGAGTTTAGTGGTATGTGCCAGTTCGGCATCCTGACATATATGCGGTCAAGCGACATTTTTAGGTTCGATACAGCAGCCAGGGAAAAAAAATTAAATATAAAGATGACCAGTTTATTTTGTTTTGGTGTAATCACCAGGCTGTGCTGTGTTGTTCTCTTCTTCTTCTATTTTCATTCATTTAACCAACATCCATAACAGGGTGCCCACCTTTCACCCAATGTCAGCTGGGATGGCGCCGAGCCCCGTGACCTGAGCAGATAAAGTGGTATGGGCCAGCGAATGAATGAATTTTCACTAACATGTAGATACGAATTATATACACCGTTGAAAGAAAGAAGAAAAAGTTTTCCAACTGCTTGTTAATTTATGATCAAATGTTTTAGCCTCCAATTACCAGGAAAATACAAATAGTGACCTCTCTGTCTCACTGATATCTACAGGCCTATAAATCATTACAGCTGGGCTCATCATCACATATTTGTTGAGGTTTTGACTCCTCAACACCTTTGGTGTCATGATTTAACTACAAAGTGCGGTTGTAGATTATGTGCTTGTGGCCTTGACGTATTAACAAGCATGCTGGCCCACCAATAAATGAGTGAAGGTTTATTTGTGCCATTTGTCACAGCATTGTCTGAGCATTTTCCCATGACTGTATCCTGTTGCACATACAGCACAGTCTCTTATTCCCCTCAGATCAGACATGCAAAGGCTACAGTACATCTTACAATGTATCTTATGTATATGTGTATATGTACGCCTGTGTAGGTTTATGTGTGTGCCTGTGACCACGCAGATGTCAAGTTGATACAGACGAATTTCTCTGCTGAAACGTCTCTGGGTTTCCCATCATAAATCTGTATGCCTCAACAAGTAAGCTGTACAGCCGCTTATAGTAGTTTAAGATTAACTGTCACATTGTTCAATGCACTGCCTTCATTTTGGAAAGTGTTTAAAAATGTTGTTTTATCAACAAAGTCTAGAGCACATTGAATGGAACCCAAAATGTTCAATATTAAAAACATAAAAAAGATAGTAATATGAATAATCATGTCGCGGTATTAGCACAAAATATGGAGTACCATGCATGGTGTGGCTCCTTTACCCATTTGAGAATCCATTTCACACTATGAATAACTAAATCAACAACTGTGAGACCATGCATCTGAAGTGTTTATCTCGTGGTAATCAAGTGTTTACAATCAAGAGATTTAAAATGCATCTTGGCATATTTCAGCCTCTTTCTACATACCGTTATTTTGTATGAGGTTTTTCACTGGGCGTTTTAGAATATTACAAAACATTATTTTACGCACAGCTTCTTTACACATGACCCTAAACTCAGAAAGTTACTCTATTATGTATTCCATCATTTAAAAAGGATCAAATAAGATACTCACTGGAATCATGTTTTGTTTCCAGCTATTGCTGACCCAGTCTTTTGCAACATAGAGTAGCATGATAAAACATCAGAAACCTAAAGACAGTATTAAAACTAAATTCTGCTATTGCTCACAAATTTGACAGTGGAAGTGTTAAGTAATGACTCAGTCTGAGTTATTAAACTTTTCTAATGCGCTCATCAAGACACAGCAGTAAACTAATGTTTCAAGTTTTAAAAATTAATTTATTCAATAAAATTCTTATGGAAATGGAAATAAGAAATAACATTTACAGTATTTATAAGTGTTATTATTATTTATTCACAAACTATTTATAATATATATTGTGTATAATTTATTTATTTACACATTTTATTCATATAACAATTTATTTCCATTCATTATTTATGATGAAACACTTTGGGGCTCATACATATCTTATAAAGACTAAATAACTTTATTTAATCACTAGAGGGAATTTAATGTACAACTTACTATGACAGAATATATTAAAAGATCTTTGCTGTGTTACCTGAGGTTGTAGATTCTATTTGGGTTAAACTCTGTGCATCTTAAAATAACTCTCTGCAATCAAAAATTGTGTTCTCCCAGGAAGTGATCAAAATTTCCTGATGATGTCAGTTGTCGAGTGTGGGTATAACCATGTCAAGAATGATTCATCCAGTTGCGCTCCTGCATGTTTAATGTTAGCACTAAATGTTTCAATGCTGAGGTTTAACATTTTACATTATATCGCGGTTATTGTCACAATAACTATTTATTTTGTAAACAGGGCGTCTCTTGCTTCCAGAGGCACACACACACACACACACACACACATGCTGGAGAGCAGACACATCTTTGCTGTACATTAGCCTGTGTTAGCTGCATTCAGTTTGATTTTATGACTTCAGATCTTAACCCCTGCATCAGTTATAATTTACCCAGCCGACCATGTCAAATTGAATAGGTCTGTCACACTTGTATTTCAATGCAATGGATACTGACGCGGATGCATGTTTCATGATAACAAACCTCTGTACTGAACTCCACTGAAACTCACTGGTATTTTCCAGCAAATTGTGTAACTTGTAGTCATATCAGAGTTTAGATGAAAGTGGAGTCTGTTCTCTTTGATGAGATAATAAGGTATGTCCTTGTCTCTCTCTATCTCAGTGTATATATGCAGTATGTGGCAAATGGAGTTTCTGACAGTTTCAACCATTGAAGCACAATCAAAAAATTAAAACACAGCCTAGTGTTACTGCAATTCATCCTTGGCTTCCTGAGCCTCAATCATTGTCTTACTGAAGTTGCAGTATGTGTGTATGTGTGTGTGTGTGTGTGTGTAAAGGCCTGGCTTTGGCTAGACAGTGGAAATGCATTGTGTTGGGTTGGCTAGTTTTCTGGAGGGTGCTCATGAATATACAGACGAACGCCGCTGAAACCTAACAACCAAAGCGATAGACTGAGCTATGGGGCCTCATAAATACGTTTCAAATCTGGAGAAAACATTCATTCGTACACACAAATACAAAAATTAAAAGTTGAATGGAAAAACTGAAGCCTGCTTTCCCAGACTGACAGCTAGAATAAAAGCAAAGCACATTGTAGGTTGGCTGGCAGAAGGAAGAAGTCGATGATGATGTCGCTCCAGTGCTGTGTATTTTT
>BRZM01001090.1:0-57717 GCA_033238685.1 Lates japonicus | reverse complement strand
GTTTTCATATCTGGGTAAACTAACTGCATAGGAACAAGGAAGGTGTTAAATCTGAATTAGATTTGAACAGCCAAGTCAAAGACATACCTGCTCTGAACCTTCACTGTAACATGCCACCCTCAATATACAAGGAGTAGTTGGGTGAAATTGCAGTGGATTCATAAAGTAACCTACAACAGGTATCCTTACTGATTCACCCCTGAGTAACTCTCCATTTGGTCCAGTGGAGCGGGTAAGTGGCAGCCAGCAGAAACTTTCCCTGGACAGATATAGGTTAAAAACAGTGTCATGCTCCAACATTTCTAAAGGGAAGACCAGCTGAGGACAGACAGTCTGAGAGAATGAATTTTTCACAATTCTCTTGGGAAAGTAAGCTGACAGACTTGCTGATCCTCCATTCTCCCCTGCTTGCACTAAAAACAGACTGTTTATTAAAGCCCTGGAGCTACAACACCTTTGTATGGGTGGGGAAAAAGGGCAGTGGGGGATGGTGAGCAGGTTTCTGCTACATTGGTTTACTGTGGCAGAAATGAGAGAAATCCTACATTGTGCTTCTGTGTGGTAACACAGCCAGTGCAGCCTGTTTGTTCTGAAATGTGATAGATGAGTAGGCATGATATTGCAAAAAAAAAAATAAATCTAGCAAACTGTCCATCCCACATCAGGTCAAAGGGCACTTTCAAAAAAATCATTGGTATTCCAAGCCAAGCCAGTATTTCAAAACAACTCAGGGGCTCGTGGGCACATTGCACACTTAAATCAAAGAAATTAAACACATGTTTAAGTATTGTCCTGTTGTGGTAACACATTGCTTCTCCCTTCTGACAGATATGCAGTCGTCAGAGCAGCGCTGACAGGCCTGACTCTGGTTAAATACAACCATGGAGTCCTCCTCTGAGTCCCAGCAGGAGCCTGAGAAAACTTTGGTGAGTCAGCACACTGGCATATTTAGGTACATTCCCACCTGAACATGCACATGAAAATATTCAAAACAAGAGTCTAACCTACTGTTCCAAAATGGGAATTGCAAAATAATTAGGAAAGTAACTAGGAATGAATCAAGAAATGTTATAGTGCTTTTGAAGAATAGTAGGTTTCTTAGGTCTTTGTAACTGCTACATATTTGAAGATTCAAAGAGCACACCCTATATTCTGTAGGCTCCACTTAAGATTAAGCAAGTAATCTTGAATCCACCCACCCTGTCTCATTGCCCCTTAATTGTCTCTAATAATTGGTGCTCTTCACTCAACCTCCATGTATAGTCTTGAGTTGGAATAGGTTCCTGCTTCCTTCTTTGCGTCAGTGACGGGAAGTTTGCTCCACGAGTACACTCTCTGAACCTTAATGATTAGCTTAAGGTGCTAATATTGCTAACCTGCCACAGGCCTGTCAGGCTCTCTGTGGCAGACACTGCACTTTGCTGCATGTAATTAAACTCCTGTCAGGGTGTGTGCGTCAGTGGATAGACAAGTCAGCTACAGTCACTTTGCCTGCAGACGATTAAAGGTCGCATGGAAGTGTGTTTTTAGTCCTCTTTCCTGGGAACAGAAATGGTGGTGAGGCACCATGAACAGGCCACTGAAGATGAAAAAGTGAGTTTCAACTTCAGTTCTTTCTCTTTGTTTTACACCACAATATAAGCTGTTGCAACTTCTTGTTTGGTGTTGCAGGTTGACAGTGGCTTACTGGAGGCAAACCCAGCTAGTTCCTCATGGTTTGAGTTTTTTATGTGTGTTTACTCAAACTACACAGCAGGGACACTTTGGCTCAAAACATGGCACGATATACAACCTTTATTTAATCAGGTACAGCAGTCTCATTGAGATGTACTTAGAAAGAAATAGGATGAGAGAGGGAACGCACAGCAAACATTGCCATTTACACACAAGCACATTCATAAAAACAGCAGTACAGCAATACAGACATCATTAAAAGGTCCAACATGAACTTTAAGTCATCCAATGAGACGGTGCAAATGGTGCAAAGTACTGGAGGGCAAGTTCAGGATCACTCGGTATTGCATTGAAAAGATATGCGATATACTAAAGCAGTTTCAAAAGGAGACATTTACTGACAAAAATGTCAGTGTGCAGTCATGTATGTGTAGTAGTATGTTGTTTGTTTGTGAGTTGTTTGTGAGGATCATACAGTATATCACAATGTTCAACTATATCAAGTTATTTTACAGGGGCATAAGCAGCAGGAGGGTACATGATATTTCCGGTATTTACAGACATGATGGTATTTACAGACATGAAATATGTATTCTGCTAGATTTCATGTTCTTATTCTGATGTAAGAAACCAATTGTTTCTTTAGTTTCTGTGTCACTTGTTCCAAATGACACACAACCACACATGAAATACCACTTCCCTCCTCTCAGATCCCAGCATCATCAGTCTGCCCTTTAATTTCACCTTAATCATAATCCTCGGTAGCCATTTTTGCAGCGAACGGGAGGGCAATTATAATAGCAGATAACAGGGTTGATAACAGTGCTGGCCATTGCTCCCTCAGGCCTCCACACACAATGACACACAATTGTATGGGAGCAGAGCTAAAAGCCCTTTCCTACTTCTATGAGTCTTGCTTAGAGTGGAAGTGAGTTTTAATAACACTCAATCTATGTCATTAGTGCAAGCTAATTTCTCACCCCGCCTTCTCTGGAGCCTGTTTTAGTGGCTGCATAATGAAACTGCTGATGCATGAATTGGTTTGAAAGCCATGTCGTTGTATTTACTGTTTCTTTTGAACGCTTTCTTTTGGATTGAATTGAATTTGATGAATGTGTACCTATCTGCGATTTAGCAATAAACCTCCTTTGTGGAGTCTCTGGGACAGTGTGTTATCACTTGATCACACATTATAAGTGACTGCAGTGCCAGGATGGTGTGAGACTTAGACTGTGGGACGTATTGTGTTGCTGGCATATCCTGCTGTTTGCTGAAAGGGCCCGTTGGTAGAGAGGATGGCTCCCAACACGAGATGAAAGGCTCTGGGAAGCACGCCAGGTGTCTGCCGCTTCTCCCCTTGCTCTGACATCCTCACAGTCAGGAGACGCTTCAGGAAGGTTTATGGCAGCCAGCCAGCCCCCCCCCCCCCCCCCCCCCCCCCCGGCCGTTTCAAAAATCCACCACCATTCAGTCTGCTGTCATTTGCATTGTACATTCTGTAATGAAAGCGCTGGTAACCTGCTGTTCAGAATAGGCAGCAGTGAAAAGGCACATAGACAACCTTTATGCACTTAAACAATGGCATGGAGGTGGCTTAGAGATAAGAAAAGAGGATCTGTGACTAGGAGATCTCTGACTGATGGGGTTTCAACAGCTGAAATAAGTGAGAAAAACTTTTATCCTCAGAGGATGTTGAATTGCCCTTTTGCTGGGCATTTCACGTCCATTTGTTCCAGAGGAGCTTCTCAGTTGCCAACAGTAAAACACTAGTTGTGCTGGATGTTCCCCCAATAGGAATGTAAGACAGGATATTACTGGGAAAAGATATTACCTCATTTCTCTCTCGTGGAACTTTTAAAAAATGTAGTTGTTGCACTCACTCAGGAACAGGATAGTTAACCATTCCTATCTGGTGGAGCTGCACCACATGCCAACAGCAGCAACTCTTCTTTCAGCACTGATTGGTCCTCAAATGAGGAGTACACTTGCATCTAAAGCAACCTGACTTTCTAGCTGCAGGAAAGTAGTACAGGGCTCAAGATTGAAAGACTTTCACAAACTTGAAACTAGTAGAGGATTCAGGCTTGTGTGCATTTTCTTCTTGTTTACTGCCCATAAATATCTGTATTGACAGTCTGTGGAGGGCAAGATTACTTTGATGATAAAAATCGACACATGGTGTAACGCCTTAATGGACTCTTTTCATGCGTGACAGGAAGCCCTCTACCGTTCGGTGAATCATCAACATGAAAATCTAAACCAATATGAAAGATTGCTGAGTCTAGTGCTGAGTCTGCTGCTAGGGATGACAGTGTCCGTCGGTCCAGAATAAAATAGCTCAACAACTTTTTGATGGATTGTCATGAAATTTGATACAGATAGTTATGGTCTTCAGAGGATGAATCCTAATGATGGTAAAGACATGCATGTTTCAAAGACAATGTTCCGATCTAATAACCTTTAAAAACCATTGCCACTCTCAGAAACTGTCATTGTCATTGTTTAATGTGTGTTTTTTTTTTTTTTGGACACTGATCAACAGAAAAGACCCTTAAATGTCAACAGATATCTGCAAAGAGACATCTCTGCTTCAGTTGCTTTCCTAGAATACCTAGAATGCCTTTTGACATCAAGAGAGCGGGCATGAACTTTCAGTGTGGTTACAGAATATCCACAAAATTATTTAGAAACTTATCATTTAGTTGCGGCTAGCTTTGATGTGGTGCCGACTACAGCCTTAAAAGTTAAATATACAAGATTTTAAAGTAAGTATAGCAGCAATCAACTATTTTCTATCCAAGTGGCGAAATGGCATCCCAAGCAGTGAATGAAGACATGCTCCCCAAGTATGTGTTGTAATCTGAGCCTCTCCGGTCTTTGTTTTGGTAGCTGGCCCAGCCACGAGTGCATGTTCGTGCGAGTACCATCCGTTGGCTGAAGAGAAGCCGAAGGTGTGACAGACATTTGTTTTGTGTGTTCATTTGGTCTGAGATGCTGGTGCTCTTGTGCGACATCTAGTGGCAATGAATGTCATATCGATATAATCTTTAAAAGGCAACATGTCTTGTGACTTGCACTGCATTATGGCCAATTGAAGTTGATATCTGTTCCTCTGCTGTAATCGATCTATCTTACTAGTACAGAATATAACAGTAGTATCTTTTTCACAGAGAGAACCAATGGTGATGTTCACAATTGATGTCATCAGTTGTAAACCTACCTAGCCTGTTTTAGCCCAGGTATCAATGAAATAAAAAAGCACATAACATACTGATGAAAAAAAGCAATTAGATACAGCAAAGCACAAAGTCTTGGTTCTCAGACCTGCAGTGCCACATAATGTGACAGGAATAAGCTGCAGAAGGCTGCAAGACGCGAGAGGTGAAAATTGGCTTCAGGCTGCTCTCAGGGAGCGAGAAGCTGAGGCTGCATCAGCTACCGTACATCAACGGTCGGTGCTGTTGACAGAGCCAAGATGACAGCCTGGGCTTATGAGACACATTCTCACCACTAAAGTAAATGGGTTAAAGTAAACAGGAAAAGCAAGCTTATCCTCCATGGCTTTAGCTTGGCCTCAGATACGGAAAAAACTACAAGTGAAAGTCTGAAAATATACAGTAATTTTGAAAAGACTTGACAAAGTGAACTTCAGATGATGTGGGGGAAGTTGCAGATTTTATCATTCTGGATTTAACTAAGTGCAGAGGAGGAACTGCCAAGATTTATTCAGTCCTTTTTCTGACAGACAAATCGGTGATCCAGCCTGGGTAAGGTGCTGGGTGGGCTGATGATTTGAAGGCATTAATCAAGGCAGTATGGATTTATTGACACTGGGAATGACAAAGACGAGGGCATGTCTCATCACGAAGGTTGGATAAGTGTGTCTGTGTGTGTGTTCCCCATAAAGATGCAACCATTAAAGTATTGCTCTTTACTGCAGGACGAATAGGACCCTAGAAGAATTGCCAAGACATTTAGCTCTTTGTTTTTTTCTGGTGTGAATCGATCAGTGCACAATGATCTGCCAGGCGCACACACATCCCTTTCAGAGTATCCAGTTCCTTTGGCTCAAGGAAGGTAATATATTGTGTGTCAGCATATTCGCGGTAGTTATGATGAAATATGTATTCTGCTAGCTTCAGTACTGAGAAGTGAGACAAGTGGCAGCCCCCCTCGCAGTAATACAGTGGCAGCTATTATGCATGTCCACTTTTACAGATTCTATAACTATCATACCCCGGTACTTATAGACAGCCCTATACACAGTTGTATTCAGTGTCATTCAAGCATTCAGAAATGTATCCTCCATTTACTGCAAAGTATGCAGAATGTCATGCACTAATGGAGCTGTGTGCAGAAAGGACACTGGAAAACTTTAGGTTACATGCACATGTCTGAGTGTGTGTGAGATATCTCACTATGGAATATGCCAGATACTGAAACAAAGGCCATGAAATACAGCTTGAAGCTTAAGCTTAAAATTCCCCAGTAAAAATAAATATCATCAGTCTTGTGAGTATAAATCTGTATAAATCCTACACTGTGAAATATTGATAACCAGGGAGCTTATATCTTGGGTCAGTTAAGTTCATCAGTTGAAATCCTTCATTTTTGATGGTAGTTAGCAGCACCATGGCTTTTGGCAGCAAAAGAGCAACAGCATGTTGTCTGTTAACGTGGGAAAAGCAGATGATAATGTTACAGTTTGTTTTGGCAGGGTTTCTGTAAGTGTCTTGTTCCTTTGTTTACCAGGGATGTGTCTCATTGCTGGGGAGACTGTAAGTGGCTAGCACTCTGTGTGCTTTGTGGGACGGTGATGCTTCAGGAGCTTTTTTTTCCTGTTTGTGGTGTTTCCTGTCTTTGCTGGCACAGGTTTTTGGCTGAAGTAACTTTAAGTAATCTAGCCCTGTTTCAGGCTACCTCATGCAATTCATGGCCAAACAATTTGTGCGATGTGTTTGTGTGTAATTTGACTTCCACTAGTACTGTACAGAGCGAGGAACGAGGCATTTTTTTTGTCAGATGAAAATAATTTCTCTAATCTAACCTCATGATGGGAATCACGGTGATCTCTCTCAGCAGACTAAATGTATACTGCTCTGTTACAACTGTTCCTTTGTAGGCCTGCTGAGAAAAGAATTAGCCTGCTCCCCATGTCAGGATAGAGCAAAAAGTTTTGGGCATCATTTCACTTCTGTGTTTCCAGAGCTTGAAACAGCAGCCTGCTGTATATGCAATGTATGTAAAAAATTAAAAATACTGTCAAAGTTTGTTCACTCTTTTTCAGCTGTATGTAACCTCACTTTCATAAAACTTGATTGATTCGCATTCAGTAGTTGCCTAATCTGAGCTTCTTAGTGTCTTTCAGCTCATTGTTTTTGGTTTTACGGTACACAACTTTACTATTTTGGTTTATTGACACAGCTCTCATCTACTTTGTTTCTGGTAGCTGCAGACAGCTGTTTTTAGAGAAAAAGCTTGGAAAATCCACTGTACTTCTGTCCACCACAGCACCAAACCACAGACAGACACAACTAGCAAATTGCTCAAGAATACTGTGACAGTAGTGACTCTAATTCCTCACAGTTTTCTTTGTTGGATGCACACATGTAGTTAAAGTTTAGTTTAGTTTGTTAATCACTGATGTTACAAAAGTATTAACTGCATTTTAACTGGGTCAGCATTTTTGCTTTCTTGCCCCGAGTTAGACAAGAGGTTGAATACCACTTTGGAATAGATTTGTTCAAAGCAACAACCAACAGTCTGTTAGCTTATCTTATCATTAATACTGAAAACAGTTTGTGCAATCTGTACAAAATTCAAAGTTTAAATCTGCATGTAATGGTTATATGTGGGGTTGTGTGTTGGACAGGCACAGTCACTTCCTTGAGAAACTGCGTGGTGACAACAAGACTCCAGGAGTATATATCTAACAAACAAAAATGATATGAAAGATTGTGGCTTTGAAATGGCTTGCCAGGAAGATTAAAAAAACAAAACCAGTCACATGTTGAATTTTCTCACTATCTTAACTTTTCACAGTGCATGTACTGTCACCAATCCTTTTATCAGATGTAAATCATATTTTGAGCAAGCTGGTGACAAATGTGGTAAGTCATGTGTTACCATTTCTGAGAGCACCTCCCAGTACTAGCAAAAATTTGATTGTGAAAAGTAAACACAGTAGAACTCAGTTTCACCTTGCTTGAGGAGACTAAATGTGTTTGTTGATGAGACTCACATGGAAAATATTTGGCTGAGTCTTGTTTTGCTAATGATTTTTTTTTTTTTTTTTTTTTTGAAGCTGAGACTAAAATCAGATTGAGTCCAGTGTGTTGCTTCATCTGTAAATGACTGTTGGTTATTGCATCTGCAGTAATGACAAACTTATGCAGCATTGTATCTTTAAATGGCCACTGTTGTGTGGTATGTGGAGTGCAGTTAAGCAGGTAAATGGAAACAGTAGCAGAGGAGAATGCATTAAAGCTTGCATTATTGGGCCCATAACAAGGTCGCAGGGCGGATGCGTCGTGCATGCGTCCTCCTCTGGGGTGATTTTCCATGATGGCTGGGGAGATTGGCTCTGTGGCTTTGGTTTATTGGTGCAGAAGGGCCTCAGTCAACAAGAACATGAAGAAGAGCCGTGTGGTTACAGTAACTGTGCTCGAGGGCGTACACGCAGCTCTTATTTGCGCTAATATGAGGCCCAATACACTAGATTTTGATTGTGGCTTTAAGTTCAACCCTTTTATCAACAGCTACAACCTACTTCCTTGTTTTTGTGGTTGTGGTGTTTTGCTGGTTTGTGTATCAGATACATGCCTGACAAACATGATTAAAGGACCTGTGTTGTTGTGATAAGGAGTTCACAGAGACAAAAAAGTAGATGAAGGAAAAGAAGGGATGAGATGCATGGATGGAGAGATAGTGAGAGGGAAAATCATGAGTACTTTAAGGACACATAAAAGCAGAGGAAGAATAAACAAATGCCAGTGATGTAACAAATTTACAGAGTAGGACAACAAAAAAATTACTGAAGGCTCTGAGTGATGACATGAGAAGAAAAAGAGAAGGAAAGAGAGGAAAGAGCGCTCATCAGAGACAGAGAGAGAAAGAGAGAAGGAGAGGGAGAGGGAGAGGGAGAGGGAGGTTCGAATTCTCTCGCATGCTTGTTCTCTCTGCCTTTCTCTCCCCTTCAGTGTTTGTGTGTGTGTGTGTGTGTGTGTCTGTGTGTCTGTGGAGAGAGACGGGGCTGAGCTCAGGGCTTGTCGTACCAGGTTTAGTATGATCAAGAAGCAGTAGCGACAAGCTCACCTCCCTCGACTGAGTGACACACGGTGCTCATTTCCTCCATTTCTGTAAGTGAACCTTAACACTGTCAAACTGTCAGAACGGGAAGCAGGGGTGGGCAGATTAGACTGAGCTGAAATTGATCGTACTATATGCAGTCAAATTTGAAGAATGTTGTTTGTTCCACAATAAGATGTAGACATATTTAAAACCTGGCAGTCACTCTTATTAAACAGTTTGTAGCCATGTGGTATTGTCATTGTTGGATTTTTTTTAAGCTTTAGACTTGAGGTTTCATTCTTGAACACAGAGTCTATTGTGTTGCTTCCACTCTAGCTTGTTGTTTGCTCAGTATGTTGTCACTGAATGAAGGCTGAGTACTTGCTGCCACGCTTGCTCAAGGGCTACGTGTACAGCTAACACAGATCATGCCGTCTCTATTAGCTTGGTAGAGAGTTGGGTGGCTGACTATTTGTTGCTTCAAGTGTCTTCACAGAGTTCTTTGTGTGGAAGTAGGGGGTGCTGCTGCAGGCTGATACCCAATGCATGGATCTAATCGAGCCTAATGACACAGAGGGGAGGTCTGTCTCTGGTTGCTTGCAACTAAGGGAGGAGCCACATTGAGTGCTTTATAGAAACATGATAGCTCCTTAATGCAACACACTCAAGTCCAATTAAAAACCCATTGGGGCAACAATGAAATACAATGAAATGCTTTTATTTTCTATCTGGTAATCACATCAATTAGCAGAAAAAAATGGCAATCAAGATTCTTAATTGACACCTAAATGTCCGACCATGTGCAGGGCTCATTTGAATGAGGGTAAATTAACCAGTTATCTATTGCTGGGATGCAGTTACGTAACAGCAGTTTTCCAGGAATGGTTGTGTTTTTGTTTTTCGTTTTTGTCCCCACAAAAGAGGCTCTGCAGGAGTCTTGGCCGCAGCTCAGGGGTGCAGGCAGCTGGGCTGAAGTGAGCGTAATCAGATTGATAGTACTAGCAGAGGCCTGTGTTCATTTATTCTGAACAGCTGCTGGAATTTGGAGATTGACCTGATGCTGTTCCTTATAACAGGACAGAGAAGCATTTTTGAACAAGCATTATGGTAACAGCAGTCTGAAGTGACTGTTCAGTTTGGACCTACAAAACCCTTAATGTGTAACCATAAAAATTAATTATAACCCGATAATCATCATTATTCAGTTCAGTGTTCATGTTGGCTGTTTTGAGTGGTGGAAGAAGTATTCAGAGCCTTTACTTAAGTCTAAGTAGCAAAACCACACTAGAAAAATACCATATGTCATATGTCATAGTCATAGTCATTGGTTAACCATGGTAAAATTCCAGACAGTATTACCGTTTCAAATTTTTAATTACCATTAAAACCATGTTTGATTACTGCACTTTGAAAACCAGATGCTGGCGCAACATTCAGTGTGGGTTTGTTTTGCATCATTGACAACATGGCAGAAGGCAGTGGTGCCATCTCTGCCCTCCGCCATGTTTTCAGAGAGTTTTCCGCTGTCAGCGCTTGATATGGGGATTTTGGGAACTTTGTCTGTCTGACTTGCTAATAGCCTGGCAGTAATTTAAATAGAATCTTTGAGAGTTGCCTACATGATGTGTTGTGTGTCTGCACACTCTTATGTTCATGCTAAATCCAGCAGTCAACAAGTTTGTTGTAAAAGTCTTCCAGTAGGAAAAACTACTATAGACTCCTATACAAAACTTCTCTGTATTTATGTCAGTTGTTGGGCTCATTGCTGTTACTATCACCATACTCATTTGTAGGCAGTTTAGGCAAATTGGGCATGCAGCAGACAAACCCAGTAATGTTACTGATCCCTTGTCCTCATGTACAGTGACACAACCTTTAAAAAATTCAAAAGACAGTCTGCTTATGTGTATTTGTTCTTTTTGAACATTTTAACAATACCACAAATATACTGTTAAGCGATGATTTTGGTCACTTGAAAATGTTATACTGTTTCATCTCTCATCAGCCACCGGTTCAGTTTTCTCATTGTTGAGCCAATCCTTGATGGCGCTGTGAGGTTTTGAATTTCTAATACCTAATGGCCTACGTCACTGCTTTGCCATGCTAAGACTGGACAAATTGTGTACTGTCCTGCATTTGATTAGTGGCTAGGACATTCCCAATTTGCTTGACCGTGCAAAACAGGCATTTACTTATACTGTGTCTAGGTTCTGTGAATGGCATAAAAATGGCAAAACAGCATTTGACCTCATTATCTTTAGTTGAACTGTAGCACCAGTATCGGTCTGCCCTCTAAATAATTTTAGATAATCAGTATTGCTACTAGCCTTCCTCTTAAAAACATTTACCCTGTCTCCTCTATGCTGTCCCTGAACCCTGAGCCCCCCCGCAGCGATGAAACCGAGACTCCACTCTGTGTGAGGCCCATGGACCCACCCAGCTACCCCCCACTTCCCCTGGTTTGAAGACTGACGTGCTGAAATGCTGCTGTCGAATGAAATGCTGTCTGTGTGAGGTTGAGTGTTGAAGTCCCCCTCCACACCTCCCTGCTCCTTCCTCATGAAAGATAAAACATGGACATGACTGTACGGACTACTTTAGAAACTAAAACCAACAGGCATCAGTCTTTTTTAATCTACTTCCCCCTCGGCCGCTTGTGAGGGGACATTATTAGGTTTAATGATAGCAATAGAGATAGAGGATGAAAAACAAAAATCCAGTGGGATTGCTCCTGTTTGCTTTTGGTGGTGGAATTTGCTCTGCTCCTGAGAATTATCTCTTTATGGATTTCCTGTCTGGCTATGCAAGGCTTCCGATTTCCTCTCTGTCTTCCTCCAACCTTATCTATGGAAGAAGTTAAATACTCCACATTTGATTGTAATTCAGCATCTTTTAGCACATTGTACATTAATTTCAAGCAGTCATGCTTAGAGCTACTCAAAAGTAGCCGGAAAGTGGGGGTGTTGTAGCGATTAAACCTGTTTCATTCAGAGTCGCAGGGCTGCCTTGTCACCACAGTGTCTACTCAGAAAGACACAGCACAGCACCAGTCCTCATCATATGCACATTACACTCATCATATGGTATTTCCAGCTATTCTCAAGAATGTAGTTCTGTACCTGATAATAAGCCCTTTGTAGAGTCTAGACTGCAGACATTGTATGTCATACACTGCAATATAGTAACAGTGAATCATTAAAGTACCTCCTGCTTCTCATTAAAGTCACTTAGAGCAGCTTTGCGATTTTCACTTTATCTAGAAAGCACTACTGTAAAAAATGAATTAATTGTTGTTAGCATTTTTTAAGCAAAATGACTGAAACATTCTGCACACTGTCAGGTTCCAGCTTCTAAAATGGCAGGACTTGCTGCTTCTCCTTGTCATGTATAACTGTAAACTGAATGCCTTTGGGGTTTGGACTTTTATTCAGACAAAGCAAAGATGTCACCTTGGATTCTGTGAAGTTATGATTGTTATTTAATCACTATCTTTTTTAAACATTTTATACAACAAACAATGAATTGAAAAAATAATCAGCAGTCTAATCGACAATGAAAATAACCATTAGTTGCAGCCCTACTTTCAGGCAGCAGACAGAAGCAATACAGGGACATTATAACACAAATTCAATGCAGCAGGCTAATTCGTAACGAGGTTGTGCCATTACCCACACCTCAGTCTCTGTTGATTTGGAATATCAGGCACACCCAGAGTAATAAATGACAGTACCTTGTTCAGGGTTTTATATACTTGTGTGTGGAAATGGTTAAAAAGTGCAGAAGTGGTGAGAAAATTTGACAAGTCAGGCCTGCTCAGTATCACTTTGATCTCAACAGTGACCAGGAAGGAAATGTGAACTCTGTAAGTCCTCACCTGCTCTGTATCTGCCATTTGCTTTTTGTCTGTCTGTGCAGTAGACCCAGAAACCTAAACACATAAAACACTGCTAAGACCAGATTGTCACTCCTACTTTCCTGCCAAGTTTTGAAATTTGCAAATACTTTGGGTCTTTGGGTAAAGAGTATTTGTTACCTTGGCTCTAGTCTGTGATACTGTGGACAGTATCTTGGCGAATGGAGTCAGCTCTAGTCACACTTTCTGGGCCCACGCGATTAGACATTTTATTTATGGTGCCTATTGCAGTTCCACTCTTGTTGTAAATCAGCCACCATATGGGCATCGCCCAAGATCTGCACCACACACACTCTCACTCTCTGCCTGCCTGAACTCAGGCTTTGGCCATAGACCCACCTTGTGCTGACAGATGTGTTGGTTCTTTGATGGATGAAACCACTCTGACACTACCGCATGCTGGCCTGGACTCAGACTTTTCACTCTCTGCTAGTGCTGCAGAGGAGGATGCTTGGGGTTTAGTGGATGATGTGCTATGGTAGTTGAGCAAATACTGAAAAATGGCTGCAAAATTTAGTGTTGCACAGAGGAGGGGCGCTGTATCATTACTTTTAACATGAAAGTTTGTTGTATTTATCCTGTTTTCCATATCCATTTCCATATAGGACTTTGGGCAATTCATGTTCAGCTTTACTCCTTTTGTAATGATCCAACTCAGTTGTCTTTGTATTTTTTGATAGTGGCCTCACTATTTTATCTACAGTCCTTGAAATTTTTAAGAGAATGAGGAGCTTATGTGAGGGAAAATGTGCAGAATTTGAACAAACTTTTAAGCTCTTTAAAATGTTCAAACCACAGTAGATTGATTTACCTCTGTAAATCCTGTCGGTAATTCATTGTAGACAATACACACTGTATAACCTTACAACAGATAAACCCCATCACATATGCAGCAGTCATTAGCCTCAGAAATAGCAAAGCTCTTACCCAGGCTTTATAAACACTGCTGATTAATCCAGTGTCACAGCAGCTGCTGTGAGAAACTTCATTAGAGTGTGTGGTAGGCGGGAGACTCTCTTATTAACCTAAGTAGCTGTACATTCACTCACAGGGCACAAGCCCAATAACAACACAATATCAAGTCAACATTTTACATTGACATATTCAGCAGCTATTCAGCATTGTTACCAATTTAACTTTGAGGAGTTCAAAGGTATTCCAGTCAGACATGTCAGTCATTGAGCTCCAGTGACAAAATAAGGCATTGCCACAGCAAAGAGAGGGACATATTTTCATGTTACAGCAGCTAGAATGAATTGTCACATGTCAAATATATTTCTGTTAAAAGCTGCTATAACCAATATTTTTACATTAACAATGGATCAGATGACTCAGCAGTGTAGTGACAAACACACAGAGAGGTATCAGTTGGTTCAGGTTTACAGCCTTTTGAGCTCATTATTTTGGTTTCATAGCCTGCTGCTGTACTGTTTTGGTTCACTTTGAGCACTCTCATCCATGTTGTGTTTAGATGCAGCAGGCTGTGTTTAACTGAAAAGCTCAGAATTACTAGTTACTAGTTACTACTTGCATAACTTTATCAACAGTTAAAACACTTTTAAATTGAAGCTGCACAAACCAATTGTATTACATTATTGTTTTATCATTAAAATTTAGCTTTTTAAAATGCTTACTTCCACTTCTTCCTGACAGTGTGCCAAATTGTGTTGTGTGTGGCTTTTAAATAATCAATGACAATTAGTAGTGCAGCTGTACCAACAGCTTGTGGTGGATAAACATCTTACTCAGGCAGTTAGGCTGTACCGTGTGTAATTGCTAGAATCCTACAGAGAGGAACTATGAAAACATAATTCACACTTCCCTACACATATAAAATCAGCTGATAGACTAAACCAACCAATGTAATAGTATTTTTGTAACCTCACAGTCACTGGATTTCCATTATGTACTATCTTAGTGTGAGCTAAACAAATAGCTTCCAGTAATGACTCAGCTGTTCATCAGCAGTCCAGCACCAAGAAGGATGTTGCTCTTCTTCTCCCTGAAACCTCTATCTTTTTTAGTCTCTTTAATCACATCTTTTCCCATGACAAAATGCATTCATGGTCTCTGAACCAGCTTACATACAGACTGTAGTGAGGGGGATTTATTGGAAGCTAGACACAGGACAGTCCATTCAGTATTCCACCAGCATTTAGGTTTTGCCGTCATAACATAGTGTTTTGATTCCAAGCTGAACAAATGGCAAAAGGTGCCCTTCAGATATGGAAAAAAGAAAAAAGCTGTTGTTATTATCTCTTCTTTCCCTGCTACTAAAAAGAAACTGGGTCAGAAATCTGCTGCGAGTGATGTTTAAATATTATCTAATATGTCATGGCATTTTATCCTGCGTAAGCACTCCTCATCTTTTCAGGGGCAGAGAGAGCGTGCTGTTTTTACGGCAGTGTTTCCTGTAGAGGTTTGGAAGCTTTGGAGGGGATGGGGATAATTTCTGTTACAGAATGCATTTCAGCAGTTGGGGATACAGTATGTAAATGCAAGTGTGGATATGGATGGATACGGAAATGTTTGTAGTTTACTCGTGAATGTACATCTTCCTGTGCACTGATGCATTTTTTATTTTTGTTGTAAAATATATTTTCGACCTAATTGGAGTTTCATGCCTGGCAGCTTCTCAGTACACCAGTATTTCAAAGTGCAAAATTTTCCGACAAAATCAGTGCATTTCAACGGTGTCGCCACTATCATGGAGTTCAGTTTTGTACCCCCAAATTTGTGTCTTTGACCAATAATAAGCAGTTATAACAGTGTTGACCTTTAAGGGAACAGAAAGCCAGAGAGTCCAGAAAGCTAGAGACGGAGGATGCACACACATCAGTGAGGTAGAAAACATGTTTCCACGTCATAAGAGCCTATATATGGACATCTCTAGTATTTTGAAGAAAGCTTGCTGGACCCCTTAAAATTGCTGTATAGAGATGAGTTTGTATGCGACCCTCATCCTTGCATTGTTTAACTTTTTTTTTTTTTAAATCCACATGCCAGCTTTGCTTCAGCTAGTAGATTTAAATGATGCAAAAAAAAAAAAAGCTATCCATAAGGTCAGCTGTATGGGTAGAAAGAAAATGAATGTGTTTGTCCAGAAACATCAACAGACAGCACAGGTTAAAAGAACAGAAGCCTCCGAACGTTAACATAAAAAACTAACGTTAGCATGCTGTTTGCCTGCTGGACAAATTAAGAGCACAGACACACTCATTCATGTTATTGTATTTGTGACAGTCACATCTATGCAAATCCTGCTTTTTCCTCAAAATATACAAGACACTAGATACATACACCAGATAAGCTATGTTAATGCAAAAACTCAGAGGTGTGTAAACAGCTTCACTCTTGATAAACTATGTCAATACAGGTCTTAATCTGTATTATTGATCATAAAAAGAGACCATGCACCTGTTTATTTATTTTCCCTGGAAAATTGTAAGCATGGCAATGTCACATGTTTTCAACATGACACATTTTCCACCAAGCGCACTCTCTCTCTGCTCCTCCATCAGCTGTCACAGATTCCCACACTGAGTCCAAAAGCATGTCAATCACAGAATCTGATGAATGTTAGCAGTATTCAATATACAGCCATGAACACACAGGAACAGTATCAACTGTCTTACCTTAAAACCTGTGTTTATTCCTATAGTTTCAGTGCAGATGCAAAGCAAGAATAATATAGCTATAACATATAATGATAAACAGATAAAAGGCAAAATTAATAAAATGTAAGCCTCCCAAGTGGCCCACAAAACCAGCTTCTCTCAAAATGAAAAGGAAAAAAATCAAAGCAGATGGCTTTGCACCATTACTCCTCTCCCTGCCTTTGCTTTATGTCTGTGCTTCGGCCATAACTTGGTTTGGTTTTAGTTCAGAGCATGTATGTCATCTCATCCACACAGCAGGCTGCTGGCTTTGGTCTGAAAGCCAGATAAAAGGCAGACAAAAAGTCCCCCAAACTCAGACTGCAAAATGTCACCTTGCCTTGAAATACAGCATTTTGTGTTTTCTCCCCTGAAGAACAGGCCAGCCACACTGCACCTTGAAATGATGGTGACGTTGGTCTGTTCTTTTTTTAACATAGTAAATCCACACAAGGTTGTCTGATGTGCAGTTTTACACGCATTTGACTCACTGACACATCAAAGTTGCTTAAACATAAATAATAACATAAATATTAACATTTGTCCTCCCATTCCGAGGTAGAAAGGAAATGCAATATAGTTGCATGAAAACATTTTTAGTCAAGGTTGAATCATGGGCCTTAAAATTACATATCTATTATGTTGTGTCCTGCATAGTAGAATATACTACTTTGGGATCTAAATGTGTGAGCTGTCACTGTGAGTCTATTTGCTTTGAGTCCATTATCTGACTTCGCCTTAATTAAACACAGCAGGCTCAAGTTTGCTCACCATCCTGTATTGCAGCAATACCTTCTATGTCCAGCCTTGGTTTCTGTGTTTTCAGTTGGTGAGATCAGTTTAACTGTCATACATGCAAATCTGTGATCATGTTCACTAACATCCTGGTCTCACTGATTGCTCAACTCCTCTGCTTCGGAAAACATTCTCAGTACATAGATGCTTCAGCTGTTATGATATAACCTTTGCTGTTGACAACAGTATGTCAGGGACTATCTGAAAATAGAATTGCATCACCAGCTACTGTGCCAACAATTATCACTGACAATGACATTGAAAAATGTAGATGGATATTTTTAAACCACTATTCTTTTTTTTTTTTAAGTCTTCATGAACATTTTAAAGTCCCAAGAATATTTTTTCTGATCTGTCTTTTTAAACTTTGCCACCACCCAGTGTTTACCAAAATGATCATGTTTCTTGTCAGTCTGCCAGAGAGAAAGGCTGCAGGCCAGGGAAAGTTGATATGATAAATAGGTCTTACCAATATATTGACCACAATTCTTGAGAAAATACAATCTTAGGAATCTATGAAGATTGTTTGTTTAAATAAAAATAAATTCTATTGGCTGATTTATTGATATCAGAATTTTTAACACCTAAATATCAATACCAATTGAAAAAAGCAGAATTGGTCAGGCTATAGTAGTAATGTTGCTAAAACAAACATAACTGTCAGCTGTCAGTTTTCCCAGCATCTGTAATCACTTCTGGTGTTTCTGTGTGTGGGTTTGTGCAGACGTGTGTGTGCATACTATTTTAACCATCAGCACAGCTTTACTGAAAAAGCCTTTTTAAATTACTGTAAAGTGACGTTAATGGTTATTTTATATTTAATTTATTTTAATATAAAGTTGGTGGATAAAAAGTAGCTATAGCATATGAGTTCAGTGCAATATACAGTAATTGCAATTCAATTCATTCATACACATTTTATATTCAATGCTATATCATCCTCTAAAATGCAAGTGAATTAATGTCTCAAAGGTGCAGTTTACATCTACACTGTAAAATGCTGCAAGCTGGTTCAACTTCACAGTGTACATGTTCCCCTGCTGCCTTAAAAATGTTAGTTAACTGAACTAAACTTTAATAATAGATTGAAGTTGGTTTGTGAGTTGTGACAATATAAAGCCAGCAAGGTTAAGTTCATTGAACTTGCAGCTGTTTAGTCACACCATAAAACATTTCTATTTTGATTTGTTTTCCAGTTAGAGTCTGTCACTTTAGGAGTCAGTTCTTCACGTGGCTCAAAGACAGCATTTTGTTTCTCATCACTTTCACAGGAAATAACTATGACTTAGCTTAACATGTAGAAACACACAGCAAATTTCCATCATGTATGTCTACTTGAAAGTACAAGCTCTGGAAAGTTTGAACCACCAAACAATGTATACTGGAATGTGCTAATGAGCTAATGTATTTCTTTTGAATTTTTAAGATTAGCTACCTTGAAATTAATGAAATTAGATGATAATTACATTGACTTTATAATGAAATATTTGTTGCTTCCTCTAATTTGTTCTTGCTAGGCCTTCCTGCCAGAGACCAGAGACAATATAATATTTAAAGTTTTGCAAAACAAGATCTGTAAGAGATTTACCTGGTGCTGATTAATCAGCATTGTGTGAACTTGTTTGGCAAGGGCTTGTATGTAACAATGTTATTTTATATGTAAATGTTCTGCACTCCAACTTTAAGCCATTAAGCCATTGTTATTAACCGTTTGATTGGTCTGTCATTATAGATCCACCCCTCCACTCCTACAGTCGAGTCACCCACCAGCTTCCATTGCTTGATAGTCGATTTATAGTCAAGAAAGCTTTTCAAATGCTAATATAGGTCTACCACATGTAGTGATCCATCTGTGTGCTCTCATTACACACAAAACTCAAAAAACTCAAACTGCCTGTCATCATTTATATTTCTTGATAGTGACACTTGGAGATTATTCATAGCCCCTCACTTTGTTTCACTGTCAGTCTCCTTCCCACCTCACACACTCATCTGCATAATTAATCAGCACTAATCATCAGGTAAGGCTTTTATGAAGAGCATGCAACCCGGCTTCACAAGTCAGTCTGTCAGTCAAGGAAACTGGTGACAGTTGCCAGGAGCTCATCTCTTGTTAAACTAAACAGAATATGATTTAGGAAAGATGGCTTATTTTGGGATTAGGCTCAGACTGTGATCATGGATTGCAGCATTTTCACACAGGTTGTAAAAGCCAGTGTGTAAACGTAAGACTGTTGATTTGAATCCCTGGACTATTTAGGAAGAACCATCTAGGAATCCTTCCTGTCACTCCTCCATGCCCTCTGACTGTGGGTCAGTGTTTTGCAACCCAGAGGGAGTGGCCAAAGTGTAACTGTGCGTTCCCACTGCGAGACAATGGACTGAGCCAAGATTAAATTAGAAAACCACTCTGTTGATGCTTCTCCACAAAGCCTTGTTAATTGACCTCTGACGTTCAGTGACAGTTTCCTAATCCATTCACCTTATTGTTGTAAGCAGGTCTTAATGCTGCCTATCCTCTCAACTTGTGGCTCTAACCAATCAGAATTTAGCTATTTGATTCCCCCTTCCTGATTAACGGAGCAATATCCAATCACTGGCATTGTTTTCTCTGTCTTTCTCCTTACTGAACAGCTTGTGGTTGTGTTTCGTCTGAGGGATTAGGGGATCCTGCCTCGTTCTGGGTATAACAGTGACGTCAGTTTTCCACCCTATCCACTGCAGCCTTTACGGATTGCCATTGTGTGTAAATTAGGATCTTGTTAAATGGGCAGTTCCACGTAAACCATCATGAATGGCAAGTGTCCTCCTGAAGATGGAGAGATTAGGAAAATTTTGCAGCGTGTTGACATTTTGTGTGTCCTGAGTTATGGTTGTGGATGTGACTGAACAGAAACAGTGCACCTGCTGCTGAGCTGTTGCTGATGTATTGCTTGCAGAATAGAGGATAGCCATGCTGAGAAAACCTCATCAGAGCCTCTTTATTTTTTGGCCAGCTGTTAAGTGTTTCTGCCCACTACTGTGTATGGGAACAGGTGGAGGGAGTCATGTGTATAGCTAGAACTCAACATTTGGCCAGTTGCTGTTGCTGTGCTGTGCTGTGTTGTCTCTGAGTTGGTCTTAATTTGACGATTAGGTGGCACACCACCAACACATCGTCAATAAGACAAAATCTTAAAGTTGAAATGGATACTTGAAAGACTTTTAATGAAATTACCCAGCTTTGAATGGATGTAACAGTAATTGTCATGTCAGTTGAAAGTTGAAAGCATTCAGTCATATACATATATATACATATACATACAAGTTAACTAGTGTATTATGTGTTTATTTATTTCTCTTTGTTTCCAAATCCTTTGTCTTCATTCCCTGCCACTGCCCCAACCTGTTGCCAGTTTTGTGTCAAGTTATGTCTTCTGTTAACATTTTGGTTAAACTAATGTGTGTTTTTTTTCTTTTGTTTTCTGTCTCTTGTCTCCTCTTTTTTTTATTATTCTTTGTTGTCATCCCGTGTGGCTGCGGCTTCTCCCACTGCTGCTGCTGTTGCTGCTGTTGCTGATGCTGCCCACTATCGCCAACTCTGCTGCACGCAAAACCCACCACTGCCAACATCTGGTCAACAACACATGATGGACGCCCCCACCCGCTCCACCCCCTCCCTTTTAATCTTTATCCAAAATCTCTGACACACTTTTTCAATCCCTCTCACTCTCTCACTTGTTCTCTCTGTTTCTACTACTTTTTTCTCTTCCTCTTGTACTTTTCTTTTTCTGTCTCCACCCTTTTCCCCCCGCTAGCACCATGCAGAGTTGAGAGAGCACCATGCCACCTCCGGTAAGCCAGTGACCTTTCAGAGGAAGGGCTAAGGGCAGTGCACACAGTCAGAGGAAGGGCGAGGGCTGGTATTCAGGGGCCGATGGAACATACGGGACTCTCTGTGTGTGTGTGTGTGTGTGTGTGTGTGTTTCATGTAGGGCAAAAAGCTAACAGTAATGGACCCATTTTCCACAATTTCCTCTTTTACATTTGTTTATTTTCCCATATTAGTGTGTGCTTTAACTGCTCTTAGGCTCCAAATAGCCTCTGACAGCAGCTTAATTTCTCCAGCAAAGGTCCACTCTCATTAATAAACCATCAACTGCAGTTTGTCATGGAGCAAAATTTGCATACAGTTTCTTTGACATAAATTTTGTTCAGTGCTTTCTTTGTTGTATAAGCTGTCTGTCTGTAGTGCTGCTGTCCTCTTAAAAATCACACAGTACCTTCTCTTGAGTGTTTTTACCACCTCGTTACTCGCTGCTGTTTTGGGAATTCAGACCTTTAAACTCGTTTGTGACGTCGCTGCCGTGAGATAGCGTATGGGGTCAAAAAGCATGAAAAGTGATGTTCGCAGCTGTAAATCAAACTTTGTAAACCTATAAAATAAATCTGCATGGGGAATTCAAGTTTCCAGATGTGTAGAAAAAAAATGTCTTTTTTACAAACTAGAACTTCTCATGCAGATTTATTTTAGAGGTTTACAAAGTTTGATTTACTACTACTATGTGTTTACCTTGACCGCTGTCCTCTTTGCTACAGTCACAGTAGCTATAGTCACAGCTTTGCTACAGTCAGTCTGGTGTCTGCTGGGAAAGTGTGTCAGCATGTCTACGTGGTGTACCCATACAGATGAGAGCACATATGCCTGTACACAGCTGCATTTATACATCCCCAACTGTGTTACAGGATATATACAGATGCTCATGTGGCTTATGATCTGGATTATATAGTACCTTTATTGTATGCGTTTGGGCCTGCACATGCCAGTGTACATAATCTACATTTATAGTATGTTGTTTGTGACTTGAGGATGTTTAAAAACTTATTTGCTATAAAAGAGATCCCATGCACTCTACTGAATTTTAATTGATATGCAATTTAAATTAGTCTTCAGTAAGAATTACTCCCAACTATGAAAATCTCTTAATGAGCAACTTTGTTTACCATAATCCTTTTTTTTTTCTCACTGGTGGTAAGGGGTGATTTTAGTACATTTATCATCCACAATCATCGATGATAAAAACTTCTGAAACCATATAATGAATGATGTAAAGAAACACACACTTTAATATAAATTGAAATAAAACTGTTTGAAACAAAACAGGTTATGTTGATGAAGGGCTCCTAAGCTCATTAGACAGCTGTGAGACATCAGACAAAATGAATGAAACATTTACCATCAGTGTATCTTGTCTTATAAGCATTTGAATACCAGTACAGTATTATTAAAAAGGAAAAATATTTCGGTTGTTCTCCTTGGGCAGGTCTGCGGAGAGTCTGTCATAGCTGGTTAATGAGTCAAAAGGCAGACTAGTACTCCAAGAGTATCTAATCTATCACATGTGAAAAGCTTTTCATGTTCGGCTGTTTCTCAATTTGAAGATCTATGTCAAGTCAAGTAATTAAAAAGAGTGCTATTAGAAGCTACCATAACAAAAACAAGAGATAAACTCTGTTTTAATTTCATATATTATTTGGCCTCTACCAGCGAGATGCTTCTTGTTGCTAAGCAATATGCACTTTCTTGTATTAGCCCCAATTAAACAAGGTGGAGTGATAAGGACAACACCCCTTATTGGTTATCAGCACTCATGAAACAGTTCTTTTCAATCATAAGACTTGGATGAAAACAAATATATATAAGTAATCAAATGTGTTGTAAGCGAGCTGCACTCAGCAGATGCTCCACAAAGAGGGCTGTCAATAGATGTTTTGTGATCTAGATGGCAGCATGTCTGACCTCTCCCCATCTCTTTCTTTCTCTCTGCCTCTAGCTGCTGTAATTATTGCAGTGATGAGACCATCCTTCTGACCCCAGGCAGGATGAGCCAGCGCCAGGTGAAGGCCGGGACAAAAGAGGCGTACGGTAGTCCTGATCTCAGTTCATATCTCTATCTGTCTATGCCAACAAGCTTGTGTCATTGTGTTTTAAATGAAACCTACCCTATTCAAACAGGACTTCATCTCATGACATCCTTATAACAAATAATTACATATAAATTCTGCATTTTATGACCCGCACTCACACCACATTCAAACTCTTTTTAACTTCCATATTTCTCATTTACAGATGATAAAATTTCTTATTAAACAAAAAACAAACATTGCAGTAAAACAAACTTACAAATAGTGCCCAGGGACTTCTTTGAGACAGGCTGTCAAAGAAAACATGCCTATTATTTCTAATTCTCCTGTTTTATAAGTATATCCATTTACATTTGGTGAGAATGCTCCTGTTTGGTACATTGCCTGTTAATTTGCTGTTTTTTAGCTGTTCATGAACCTCCTACTGATGTCATGGTAATTTACAGCATAATTAATGTTTTCAACACAGTTTCCTGTTCAAAAGAAAATAAAAGTAAAATGTATTTGCTGCTCTTTCTCTCAGTTCAATACTTAGCAACTGTGTAACAGGATTTGGTTGTCAGGCCTTGGTCTGGTGTGACCAGGAGCTTATGTAATGTAAGAAACAGCATTGGAAAGGTATTGATGTGTAACTGGTGCAGTCCAGTTTAGTGACTGTGACTCCTCTCTTCCTATTCTCGCTTTAAGCATATATGTCATATTTACCACTACCTGCCACAGTTGCCCCTTCAGCAAAATCAACGCCAAGTTGCTTTAAAGTACCAGCAATTCAGAGAGAAATCATTTCTTCATGACAATTTTACAGGATTAAATTCATCTGGTAATACTGTGGTTCTGGCTACAGGCTGGGCAGAACTCCATTTCCTCTGCAGCAATTGTCCTGATAAAACACATGAATATTAATTAGTTGCTAGAATAATCAAATAGCTGTCTCATAACAGAAAGGTCACAGACTAGATCAGTGCCTTGTGTGTATCTCTCTGAACACGGGCAGAAGCCATGAAGTCGCACTTGCTCACTGAATGTCCGATGCTCCAGATAAGGCGCTAACTACATACCTTACGTAAACATACAAAGATACTCACTGTATGCACCACTAAACTCTAAACAACAACATAACGCCACTAAGCCGCAACATAGCAATCCCTACTTCCTCTGTCTTTGTTTCTTTGGTTTATGCTTTTTTAGATTTAACAATACAAGACAGTTAAAACATACTGATGAGATTGGACATTCTAGTCGACGGACATGCCAGTGTTATGTTTAGTCCTTACCTTTCTGATTGCTCCTGGTGGAAGTAGCTCATACTTACTTGATGAGAGGCTCTCAGCCTGTCCACCTACTGATACACAGCTGAAAACCTGCAGGATGGTCTTCTCTTTCTGTACTGCTTTTGTGTTTTTCTGTGATATTACATTTTCACTCAGTGAATTAATGAGGCTGCTGTGGACTGCATTCAAAATGGCTTGAGAATCAGCTGTCTTCTTTGTGATGTAGACCAGGTTAGCTCCCTGATCCTCTGAGGAGTCTTGATGTTCCTCTATAAAATCCTGTTATCCTCAACCTGTAGCTTTTAAGGTTCATCAGTCATTTTGTTTGATGACTGTTATTGAGGTTATTAAGTCTTACCAGTGGAGGACCCAATGCAACAGAGGAGAAACTCAGAGAGAGGATGTGTATCTGTTGAGGGAAATAAGCTCAAAGATGAAATTTATTGGTCCCACATCACCCGTCATGCTGCTTGTTCTTGTACAGTGCCCTCTTGTGGATTCTTTGCTGTAGTTTGTCATTTGCCAGTGTTGTTGAAAGATGTTGACGTACATCTCTTCAGTATCTATCTGTTTTATTTAAAAGATTCATACAGCTAGATCTTGTTTGTCACAGCATGGTGAGTGGGAATTTTCGAAGATGAGAGGAAACTATAGGCAACTTGTGATGGACAGGGCAAAAGAAGCTTATGGTGGTTATCTGGTACAGCCCTGTATGTCCCCACTGTTGTTCACACCATTGGTTCACTGGTGTGGCTGATAGTTCTGATATGTGGCATCTCAGGGTCTGGGTAAAGAGATGGATATAAACCTGTGAAGGCAGAGAGGGCATGTTTTGCTGCTCGACTCATAAATGCTCAAATATGAGATTTCACATTTCATTTCGCAGCTATAAAATCTCACGCTATGAGGGGGTTACAGATTTACACACAATATTCCCATCACAAGGAAGTTGAATCACTTGTATAAATGCAGTAGTAGTAACAGTTCAGTCTGTTTTTCCATTTTTACAGTTGTAAAGCGCTTTCCTACCACAAGAGGAGTAATCAAAGAAAATTCAGTGGTTATCCCTGTTTACTGTCAAACTTAATAGCAGTGTATAATGGACATCACATGTAACCCTCAAAAAATAGTGTCATCTTATTGCACACAGACGCGTAAGTGTGATTTGTGTGTGTGTGTGTGTGTGTGTGTGTGTGTGTGTGTGTGTGTGTGTGTGTGTCACTCATCTGTCATAGCTGACATGAGTGACACATCAAGAATAAACCTACAAGCATAAATGGCTCTTGTCTGTCCAGCTACTTCACCTTCTAACCATAACTGTGTCTGTGAAACAAGAGTCAGTAAGACAGCATGAAAGCTTTCTCTGACCCTCGACTCCCTGCAGCCCAAAACGGGTATCCATGGCAACTGATTTTACTTCAACTAGCCCTTGGTCTTGCGTCAAAGTGATGACTGTGTGCTTTGTTGTTTTCAAAATATTCTGTGAGATAGTTCGCTTTATTTGTAGTAATGAATGACCTGTTACTGTGAGATTCAGTTGTAAATTTCACACAGTACAGATGTCGAGATCACAAAGTGATGACTTTTGCAGTGACAAGAGTTATTTCTGAATTTGGGAAAGACTGGAGGTTATTAGCGAATTCACAGCTAAAAGATTAATGAAGATAGTTATTTCTCCTGGTTATCTTCATAGCTCATTTAATAAGTTGATGCTTCTCAGCTTCTTAAAACCATGATTTATAGAGGATTATTTTCTCAAGGTATGTATGTTATGAGTATGCAAAAGAGAAGGGACTCATCTCTGACTGGCACACTGGATTTACACATACTAGCAATCCTCTAAAACTCCAGTGTTTCAAACCCCGGCCCCATTCAGTTATCACAGTCTATCACATCAACCTCTCCAATGCAGGTCGAAATCTGTATCAGTCTGTTGGATGTTGTTGCCACCAAATATGCTGTGTAGAAAGTTTCTCTAGTGTTGTTTTAATTTCTCAGTGTGCAGTTTATTGCCCATTTGACATGGGAAGAAATACATCCCTCCATAAAGATGGAGGACTGGAGTTTGAGGCTAGCTGAATTTTATGGTACTTATCACTGCCTCACAGATTCGTAATAATGACAATTGCCCTCAAAATCTAATAGAGAATAATAAAACCTTTTTTACTGTTACGTGTTATATAGGTAAATTCTTGGTGTATTGTTAGTTTTATCATTTAGGCTGCTTTCATAATATGGTGGGGTGTTGTTTGGGTTATTTAGTTTTAATCTGTTTAGTTGCATCATCACATGCAATACAAACCCAGGTGTGTATGGTCTGGCTGCAAAGTGGAGTCTTCTCTTCTCTGTGATTCACTGGGAACAAAAATATTAAACCCAATGGGTTGTTTGACAAAACTGCTGGTAACTGGAAATATACATAAAATGCCTTTTGCTGACACTGTCCTCTTTCTAGGTAAAGCCTAGAGCCCTACTGCAGTGAGAGGGTGGAAAAAGGCGTGAGGGTGACAGAATGACTTAATGGAAGAGGATAGATAGTAGAGAGAATTGAAAAGATCAAACTAAAAAATAGAAGAGAGGAGATGGAGAGATGAAGGTGTAAAATGGAAGGGAAGAGGTTGAACAGAGGGAGGAAAGCAAAGGGTGAAGGCGAGAGAGCAGGTGGGGTCAACATGGATTTAAGCTCAGCCTCAGGGATTATGCCCTGTCGGACGGGAGTTAACAACATGGAGGGCTGGTCTTATCACCCTCAGCCGCATGAACCAGCATCCCTTCTTCACGCCTCTGCGCCTCAACCAATGAGTGGCTGAGCCTGGGAGCCTGAGTGCTAAAAGCGGGCCGAGCTTGACAGTGGAATATGTACCATAGATAACAAAGAGTCTGTGGAAGTGAGAGGACAGGACAACGTGATGGAGGATATCTCGGCCTCGGGGCCTGGCGCTGCTCGGATGGCGACTTGTCTGGACTGATCGATCTGGATCTAAAGCATGAATGATTTAGCATGGTTTTGGGAGCTTAAACTGCTGTCAACCAGTTTTTGCTGAAGGGGCATAAGGTACAGTGTGAAGTACTATTTGACAAGGTAGTGCTTTTTAGTGATTCAGCTGACAACACCTTGATACCTCTGTTGTCCTATAGTTGTCCCTGCTCACATAAATTCTCCCACTTGATGATTTCTTACCATGCTATCTCAACTCTGTATTGTGCTTCTGTATATGTGCATTTTTGTCTTTAAGGGTGACTCTCGCGGATAGAAGGAAGATCGCACCAACATAAAATCACTTTTACTCGCCATAGTTGTCACGTGGATAGAAACAGCACGCAGTTCTTCAAGCGGCCCTGACTGTCTTGAGTGAGTGGGGAGAGCAGCAGAAGGTCTTCCCATAGGCCAGCGTTTAAAAAAAGCCTCTTTGTTCCAAAGCTAATCCAGGCTTACGGGGTTTCCTTGGAGCCTTTATAAGAGACTAGAGATGTTTGTCTGCATGTGACCTACTGTCTGCAGTCTATGTATCACCATTGCATGGTATCCAGTGAATTGCCCGTGGGTTACTGTGTCATAGTTTGTCTGCATGTGATACAAAAAGCGGTTTCTTTTAGCTTTAGTGTTCTATCAAAAATATTTATGTGACTAGAAAGCAAGATTATTATCCTTGGGTGTTTCCAACTTTTGTGTTCCTGTCAGTGCCGTCTTGATGAAAAAGTCTCTTCCGGTCAGCTGAAAAGAATAACTAAACAGTTTATCACCTCAGAAGGTTTGTTTTCTTCTCATCCAGCACACTGCTTATCTGATGGTAGCACTAGAAGAGATTTCATTTGTCACTATAAACTTGATGTCATTTAATTAGATAATAGCAGAGACTTGATCAGAAAACAAAGTATTGGACAAATTACATTTTGGCTCAATGATGGTGCTAGGTCAAGAGATCACCAGTTACTGATTCATTGTGAGAGGACATGAATTTTGTGGCGATCCATCCAGTAGCTGTCAACACATTTCACCAAATCACAAATGTCAAATTTATGGTCGTGCTAGGAAAGTCAAAGGTCACTGACATCTCGGCTGGGATTTATCTTTGGACACCTTGGATATCCATGTCAAACATAATGATAGTCCATCCATTAGCTGCTAAGATGTCTCGTACTCAGGCCAAAGCAGTGTTGTGACTGACGGCCCCAGCATTACCATTCTAGAGTAATGGGCTGTGAAAATGGGCACAGTACTGTGTCTGAAATCAGGTAATCCTTATGAAATGCAAACCTAGCAATAAATTGGCCCCTCAGTGAGGCTCAGCATGTGTTGGATTACTGTTCACAGGGCAACTATAGATCCTTACTCACCCCCTGCATTGGCCTGTTGGGCATAGCACTCATAACCTGACACCCAGCTCACCTGATACACACGAGACACAATGTGCTGAAGCAGGTGAGCGTGGTGAGCAAGTAACTCCATCCAGCCAGTCGAGCCAAGATCTGATATTAAACAATGCTCTGATTGTATGTAACTGATCGTTTCGAAAGTCCTTGTGACAAGAATGCTTTTAGAAGGTTGGTACAAATGTTTTATTCTTGCAGCGTTTGAAACAAAAATGTATTTACCAGAATGCAGAAATGAAACTGTGCTCATAGGAAGGCAGAAAGATGAGGATGACTGATAGACTGAAAGTGGACTTTCTCTTACAGTAGGTTAAAGACATGCTTGACTTTAGTTTTTCAGTTAGTGAATGTGGTGCAGTTGGTTGCTAGAGAATCTGTATTCGATAGCAGCTTCACTGAATACAACGAAAAATGACCTAGATGGTGACTATACTTAGCAAGTGTTTCGTGCCTCTCAAATTGCCATTGGAACCTTGAAATGGACTTTTCACTCTGCAAGCAGTTAATTAGGTCTGGGATCAGATTATACGATTTCAGAACATCTAATTACCTGTGTTGATCATCATTTGAGTCACGGAGTAGAGCTGCAGATTTATCAGTTTTTTAGATTCATCCACATTTAGCTCAGGGACAGTTTGCGAGGATTACACTGTTTACCTCTCCAGGCTATCTTAGATGTAATGTCTCCATGGACAGTTGGAAGCCAGGTTTGACAGCGTAATAGAATGCTTTTGGAGGCTAGAATAAAGAGGAATAAGGCAGGTCAGCTGCAAGGAAGATGAGATGCTGGTGAACTGTGGAAGATAAACAGCAGACAATGTGCCTACAGATTAAGTTTCAAAGATAGGCCCAAAGCCAAGTCTATTCATTCCTGCACAGATACAGTAGCTCACTGTAGTGTCCTTGCAGAATCTTTTTCAAGGCACACTTTGTCTTGCCACTTCATGGCCTTCATGGCCCTCAGAATATGAATTAAACAACAGTTTAAAAAAAAAAAAAAAAAACTCCATAATAATAATTTCATACGTGAAACAAAAGCAGGATCTAATAAATGCCAAATATATCAATTTTGTCTGCTCTGGTGTGAGCCACATTTATCCTAATACAGCTAGATCTGCACCATTGAGATAACATTTCTCATTTCAATTTTTCATAAAGTCGTCCTTCTGTCCTCAGTAGATTTTTATGTTTTGTGATTGTAATAATAGCGTGTGCACTGTTTTGTAGTCTATAGACTTGTGTCTGGATGCTTCTCACAGTTTTACAAGCTATAGTATGGTTATTAAGAAAGAAAGGATTTTTCAGCAAGGTATCTTAAAGGACATTTCACTGCTGTTAATATGGATATTATTAAATTCTCTGAAGCCAAACACAGTGATGGAGAAAACTGTGTTCCTTTAAGCAGAGATTAAATTCTACTAAACACTGCTGTACTGCATACTCATCTTGTTCACTTGAAGTCAAGCATTTCTGCTTACCTGAAAAACTACCAAACCCAGCAGGCATTAGGTGTGTATTTATCATGCAAACTGCTGAACTATAGCTGCTTTTGCTGTGATGCTTTTATTACTTAGTTATCATTAGCAAATAATACGAGGAGCAGTTATACAGTGTGTTAGAGTAGGGTTTTGGTTCTGATAAACAGTTTAAGTTTGGATCGAGTTCAGGAGTCTTTGTTCGTAGTTGCTAAAAGAAACATACCAAATGTCAGATAGCCACTGAGAAAACAATCTCACAAGCTTTCAATTATGTCACATGACCACCATCAGCTTTTTCTTAAGTGACATTTCCAAGTTAAGAATGAACTTTGAACCTAAGCTAATAATGGCATGGGTAAAGTGTAAAGTGCTCAGAAAACATGGAAACTGGATCATCTGCAAATCTATGACCACTGGGCACACACCATGTTCCTGATAAGGATGATGTGATATGATCAAAACCTTAATCTGCTTTTGGTGAGATTTTCAACTGCTGTTTCAAATTTGGAGTTGCCTTTTTTAGCTAATAGCAAATATCTTTTAAACCTTACTAAGTATGTAGGAAAAACAAACACTCAATAGTTACAATACTTTCAGTATTTTCTCATCTGGATGAAACTGTTACCTGGTAACTACCTTTTTCACTGCATTGGCTCTGCTATTATCATCTAATAACAACACTGATGCTGCTGGTTGGGCAATGCATTCAATATACACACTGTATGCTAGCCTCCAAAGTTAGCCACTCGCTAAAGAGCAGAAATATCAATGGCAATGGAGCTTATGCCTCTCACTCATCTTTAGTCTGTCTCATACAATACAAATCTGTTTAGACTCTATGCTTGTATTTGGAAGTTCAGATATGTGAACATATGGAATTTGTTTTGTCCAAAACCTGGTTTCAATTACCGCCGTTGTTGTGAAAAGAAAAATACCCTTTCTAGCCGAAACCTCCTGTATTTTTCCATCATCCGCTGATGTCAGAGGTGAATGGTGAAACTAGATTGAAGCTGGAGGCAATATTTAGAAAATATTAACAAGTATCTGGAAGCGTCATAGACATACCATCCCTATGACTAATCCATTGAAAATAAGATTGAAAACGGTAAGTGTCCCTTTGAATCTGTAATGATGAATTAAAAAATGTAGCAAGAGATTGAGCTGAAGAAAGATGGATATGTGGAACACCAAGGCTATTTTCAAGCTAAGATGCAGCTCTCTACCATCCCGGAGGAGTAGAGTGAGGCTCAGCTTGTCGTTGTAAGTACCCACAGGCTGCTGCTTTCATACACACTCGCAGAGCAGAGAGAGACTGTGAGTGAGGGGAGGGAAAGGGCAGTTGGCTGAAGGCGTGGGGGCAAGCAGCACACTGCACTGTTTCAGAGCCTGGTGTCTGGGCTACTCTGTGTGTGTCTGTGTTGGTTGATTTCTTCACTCCTACACTAGCTGTGTGGGACAGATGGGACTGTTTCCGGCCCCCTCGACCTTCACCCTTGGGTTCCTTACCAGTCCCCATCCTTCCCTCCCTACCACCCCTGAGCTCCCTGACCCGATGATGAAGGAGGGCCTGCTGGTCGTCGCCCGTTTCTCCCTTCTTTGGTAGGGACAGCATCAACCGACCTCCACATCCAGTGGATATGAAACTCATCCGCAGTATCCAGCCAGGGGCTATAACGAGCTATCACCCATCTAAGCTGCCAGGTTGGTGTATGATGGAACTGAGACAGAGCTCCACACTGGGAGTGTTGCTGGCCCATTAAGTGTACCCTGTAGTTTTACCTTGTGATTGACAAAGTACCTCTGTGGTAAAACCAAAAATGACCTAGTGATTTCAAGTGTTTGGGTATTGAAGCATATTTCTGATTGTATAATATTCACTGTGACTTTTACATTTTCTTGGTTACTATTGACTGTCAGTGGCTTTTATTAGATTTCTCTTTCAAAATGAAAGTAGACAGACTTCTTGTGATCGTTGCTTAGTTTTTGTGGGCTCATCTGATTTTGGGGCGCTTAGTCTTGGGCTTCACAAAATGGATGTTGGCTGGTAGTGGGTAAGACATGCCTGCATGGCTAGCATCTTCCTGACTCAAAACTTTCACGTAACAGCATGGAACAAGCTGAGAGGCCTAAGTATCTGTACATCAGATATTATCACTTCCATGGACACAGTCAGGGAGACATGTGTGTACATGTAATATATATTTAGAATTTCAGTGTAAAAGGCAGGCTATGCTCCAAAATGAACTAGTAAATAGCGTTTTGCCACTCTTGAAACAAAAGTGTTTAAACTATAAATGTGCATTCCCCTTTTGGTGGTAAAATACTAACTAACAAGTCTCTTCTATTTATTAATGTACAACTGGTTAATGTTTGCATCTTAATTGATACGCAGCCATCCATCACTAGCCAGGCTGCAGCTGACAGACAACCCCAGTCTCCATCAAGTTAAATGTGGAAAATGGGACAAATCTCACCTTTTAGTATTGGTTTTGGCGGTATTTTTTGATCTAGAAAATGAACATAATTTTGAATGTGGGATGTGTCAAGAGTAAAGCAGCTACCACTCAGCAGAACAATGCATTCAACCATATTCAGCACAGGTTTCTTAGTGCACTGGCACTACTAACGTGCTTCTCTGCAAGCAATACGGCATTGTTTGCCTGCATCCCGCTCGGTCTGTGGTGACTCATAAGATATGCTTTCACACTCAACTGTCGAGAGCAAGACTGTTTTCTGAGTTTTCTTACCGTTAGACTAGTCAACTACTCTAAATTTAAGTTCTTGCTTAATTGACAGGAAAATTTGTAGTTAGGACCATCCCTAAGTGGTGGGCATGATATACTCTTTCACTGTTTCATGTTATTACACTGACTAAGGTTGGAGGATAACAGGCAAAGATGTGCCATCAAGGCAGTGAGGAGGACTGGCAGGTAATAAACATGGATATAAACATGGGAAATTCATTCAACTTATATTTGTTAGACTTCAAGGGATACATACAATGTGTTTAGGTGAAAATAGTAAATGTAAATATATTGCATAAGGAAACAACCAGTTGTCAAAAGTCACATTAACATAAGTGATGAGCTTCTCCAACATCTAAAAACTATGAATAATTTCAGCTATAAATGCTTTGAAACAAACTTTTTGCTTTGTCATCGCTGTGAGATGTTTGTTAGTACCCCTCACTTACGTCTCTCTCTCCCCTCCTCCCACAGTTGGGAACAAAACACATAACCATTATGGATGTTGGAGTTTAAACAGGTTGGTGTAAATTGACGAATGAGGCAGGACTCAGGCTTCAGCTCAGCTGGTTTGATGTTGGTCAGGGTCCAATGATACCTCCTGAGAGTGCACCGATAATCTCATTTTCAAGTACAAATCCACGAACATTTTAGGATTAAATCAGTTCAGTGTTCATTTGTAAAATCTCGCCTCTGTGATCTTTGCTTTGTTTGTCCTGCTGAAAAGGACACCAACCTGGGCGGACAGCTGGCAACCGCTGGAGCTTTGAAGTGGATATTCTCTGTTTCCACCTTCACAGATGACTGTTATTAATCCAGGAAAGCCTGACTGTGCACAGTGCCTTTTCAACAACACACTGCCACACTTTGATGCAGTAATTCCGGTATGCGTCCTGGTACAACCTTAGTCCTCTATCGTTTGCCACTGGGCAGCTCTGCTACGTCACTGCTTTGCTCAAGGCATCTCAACAGCAACAGAGGAAGAGAGTGATAAATCATCATCTCTCTCCTCCGACCTTTCCATGTCTGGGATTTGGGCTGAAGCCTTTTGGCCCGCAAGCCACTTCTCTCAACCACCAGCTCCTCCAGCTATACAAATATCTGGAGCTGCTTGTGATGTTGTCTGAGTCATGGTGTTTTTCTCTCAGTCCAGCTCCCAGTCTGAGGCTCCATTCATACTTATTTTAGATGCTCTGCTAACAGGCGCGGCTGTAAGAGAAACTGAGACAGCTCATGCAGGCGGGTTGTTACTCACTTTCTGTCCTTTGTACTGTCTCTTACTTTCTGCTTCCTATATCCCTCGTTTTTTTGTTGTTTTTTTACACCCACATACCCTCCACAGTAAGTCTGCTCATGATTGTGCCTACTCTCATAAAACTTTTACCATATTCAGGATTTGTACTCTTTGAGGCTATGTCTCATAGAATACAGCTCACAGATGATTGTTGACTCAGTTTTAGTTTGTCAGCTGTTAATGTGTGTGGTGTCTAAGCTCCCATTGTGGTCACCATGCCTTGATCAACTAATTGCCTTCAATTTCCTATTGTGCCTGGGCCTGGGTATCTTCTAAAATGTTTCATTGCTAGTTACGTTGAGAGATATAGACCTGTTGTTTTCTATAAAACATTAGAGCCAAGATATTGATTAATTTGCTGGTGCCAGTATGGCATACTCAGACACTTTCTGACCAGTAAGATCTTTTCATCATAAACGATAAGATTTAGAAGAAGTAAGTAGTATTTGTTGTTTTATTTTTCGATGAAATATTATTAACAAAAGTACGGTTTATCCTCCTAAACCTCTAAAATATCAAATGACAAGGACAATAGGTCATTTACATTGCCAAGGAAAGAGGCCAGCATCTGACTTAGTGCACATAGACCAATGAACTACAAATATATAACCAACACAAAACAGCAGCCATGGTAATACAACCAGCCTAATGTCCCCATTCTCATCCAGACCATCCTGTTTGAAATATCATCCTTTCAGGGATAATGTGCTTTTGTCTCATCAAAGCCTGTGTGCAGACGAGAATAAAGAAATCGACCCTTTTTAAATGGATTGGGCCACTTTGTTTTCAGTTGTTGTTATATATGTTTGTGAAATTCTCAGACTGCATAGAAGCAGGTTTGAGGCTGAGATGGACCTGGAATTAAAATGATCAAGGGCAAGGACATCGTGGACTCAAGCGAGAGTGAAACTCTAATTTTTGTTAACTACTGCTAAAACCTGCTTCCACAAATAGACTTAATCCCGGAGTGATAGAAGGATTTTCATCAGTGAAATTAGAGTGAGAGAATACGCTTTTATCTGGTCTGTGCCACAACTGTTTTGTTTACTGTTGTTCCTCTGTAGCTAAGGACTAACTGCAAGGGAATTGATTTGGAAGTTAAAAATGGGGCCTTTATAAAGGCTAAAGGGAGTGGAAAAAGCCATACCCTTGTGGTCAATAATTAGATGGAATCTCAGCTCATCCTGAGTTCAGCATGACTTGGCATACTGGAAGGTTCCAGTGAAGATAAAGAGTCTTTAGTTGCCCAGAGGATGGTGCACTACGCAGCAAAAAGGCAAAGGTGTAGATTGGATACAAAAAGCCCTAAAGGCATATTGAAGTATAAATAATGTTTACAATTAGCGAGAGCTTTACTCCAAATGGGAATTCTACTGATTTTACGCAGAAGATCAGTTTATTCCTCACAAAAAGGAAAAAATAAGCAGTTCATGAAAAGGTTGCATGGCAATTACACCTTCCTTTATAAATGGGGCTGTAGTGTGAAAGACAAATATATTAACCCAGACAAACTGGTCAATGAAAATTGACACTGAAGTTACATGATGGAAATGTAGAAACTTACTATGTTTGGAGCTTGACTCAGATTAGAAGTGCTGTAAAGTACACCTGGGCCTTTACCCTTATTGTTAAAATGATGAAGTGTTTAATGGTAAAAAGTAAATTGGAAATAAAACCATCATCACTTGTCATCACATGTATCTTTCTTTTCTGTAAGTGCTTGAGAGATGCCATTCCATCGTACACTCCACTAGTTAAAGGGATAACATGATAGCGGCGCATCTTACATCCTGACTCTCCAAGCTGAGCTGAAAAGTACAGCCAAATAAATGACATTTGGAAGTGATTGTTTTCATTAGCTCTGGATCCAGAAATTTCAAGTGTGGGCATATTATTTTATGTGTTAACGGGTTTGCATGTTAACTAAACTGATCAATTAACCCTACCAGTGTTTCACAACAAATTTCTAGTAATAGTATAAGCTAGTAATACTAAAGGATTCAGAGTTTGGTATAGGCCACCTAATAATTGGAAGGGCATCTTAAATCAGGTACAAAACAATGCCGTGAGATTTTTTCTATTTGTATCTCTTTTCCTCCAGGCCATCTTCCAGTTTTCATGAATCTAGAGCCAAGTAGTAGAGTTCTGTTGCCATGACAAGTTTCTGGCAGCTTTTCCCTCCATTTATTTGCTCTCAGGTCACCTGTTTATATGGCAAAATTCCGTTTCCAACCAAATACAGCAGCAGCATTACAAGCTGTATATTGCTTTTAAGCATCTTCAAAGAAACATGTATTCTTAATAACTGCATTAGTAACTCTTTCCAGTCAATAGCAGTGAGGCTTTAAATGAACTTGACTTGAACCTGGTTTAATCTGTGGTGTGATGTGAATCTAAGATACCAGCAGCTACTCCACAGGGACTTCCATAGACTTCAACAGAGATAATGAACTGCTTCTGCCTTGTTAGTGGCGAAAATAAAGCTCCTTTGATTTGGAGATGCAGCTTCAGTCGTTAATCACAATTGGAGTGAATGATATTATGCAAGTTTAGGTGCTGAATGTCAAAAATGCCACAACTGCATATTATGACAAATCATAGTTCTAAAGTGATATTTTCAGGTGACATTGAATGGCTATGTTATCCCAGCATGATGCTAACTCAATGAACTATACCCCTTGGGCATAAGTAAACAATGACATTTTACTTGTTGCTCACAACAAATGCCTAACAATGCATGTGTGTTTCATCATTCTTTACTTTCTTCAGATGCTATTGTCTGTTGTCTGAAGCTTATTGTTGCAATGCTTCAGATGATTTGGAAACTGTATTCTTTGTGTGAGGCAGAGCATTAATGTGGAAGACTTTCATTGTAGCAACATACAGCTCTTCCTCTCTCTGTTTGTGTCAGTCTCTTTGTTCTCTCTCTGTGTCTTCTGTCTATGATCTTTGATGCAGAGTAGGATTACTGCAGCTCAGTGTTACAGGCAAAATTCCCTAGTCAGTCTGCAGTGGGTAGGTCTCCTACTACTTCAACCCACACACACAAGCACACACTTGCACAGGCTGGGACGGCCAGGTTGCACACTGAATGTCTAGAAAGACATTTAATCTCAAGGAAATCAAATTAAAGGGATTCATACTGTAAGTTACATGTTTTGCTTCAATCCAGTGAAATCTTTGAAATATGTGCACTGAGTAGCATTGCTTTATGTGAATTTTCATTCATTTTCAACTCTGCTCCTTTTTATCCTAATTCCTGAGTCCTTCCAAGTAGATTGCTGTGAGAGGTATTTTGTAGATTTGGCTGTGAAAGATCGTGTATAACATTAAAATTATACTTTGTGTGGTTGTATCAATTACCACTTGGTTGTGTAGCAGAGTTCAACTACATTTGGATGCATCTCACCTAAAGACTACAGCCATGGGCAGCTCACTTTTGATGTATAATAATGGACAGGAGTGTCAAAATTTTAAATATTGAATCAGGGTCAGTCTTTAATTCTAAAGTCTAAATTAAATGCAGCCATCAGGGACAAAGCTGATGCCATTATGATCTGACAGCACAGTTTATGTGACAAAATATTCTTGTTAATTGATTGCTTCATTAGCACCTATGGACAAAGACATCCACCTCTCATCTCTACCAGAGGCACCAAAATAAAGCAGATGGGCACAACAGCATCACAAGTCTCAAATCTGAGAGACTGGACCTGACCTTTGCTGGCCCGGTGGCATCTGTCATAGCGTCACCATTATCTTTGTGACAGGGTAACAGCTTATCTGAAATCTTTGCCAGCTGATCTTTGCTCCTCAAGTCATTAGGTTAAATGAAGTCTTCTTTGATAAAAAAGCACTTTCAATCAGTTATTTCTATTTGATTAATAGTCTGGTTTTCCACTCCACGGTTTTCTTGGGCCAAAAGTTACATCCTCAAACATCAAATTACATTTTCAGAATAGTTAATGTAAGTTAATTTCATGGTGACCCATCCTTTCAGTTCTACTTTTTCAACTATTGAAATAGAATGCTTAGAATACTACTGTTATTGTTACTGAGGGAGGGTTTTTATAATACTGCTTTGATAAGTACTCTATGTTCATATAAAACAGCAGTCCTCAGTGGACTACCAGTAATGACTATAATTTATCAGTCATACTATCAGCTTCTTAAGCCAAACCATGACAGCTTAGAAAATGGTGTGAAAAACCTCCAGGCGAATGAAAATGCATGAACATATCATTGTGGAAATACTCACCACCTAAAGCCTCTGCCTTAAATCTGCAGGTGTTTTCACTCCACTGATTTCCTTCCCTGCTCTGCCATTGTCTTAGTGAAGAAGCCCTCAGTAGAAACCATTTCTAAGCCCAGCCATTGTCCATTTTTGCATAATCCAAAGGTTAACCAGAAGGTTCATATAGGCTGTACTTAGGATACGATTGCACATGAGATACTTCATAACCAGGTTATTTTATAAGCAAGTAAATGTTATATAGTAATGAGGAGTACAGCGTGTGTGTGTGTGTGTGTGTGTAAAGTGGTGCCTAAAATAACTTCAGTTTCATGTGATGTTAACAGATTATTGTCTTTTTACATCTAATAACAGCAACCACATTTTGTACACTACTTCATGTCTTATAACAAGACACTGACAAACAAATTTAGCATTCGTAGTACCATAGTCAGACTGCCTCAGTACAAATTGGATAATATCAGTCATGCAGGTGTAGGTTCATTAACTCAGTGATCATTATTTTGCTTGATTCCTAGTGCAAGTTGATGGTTTGTTGTCTTGCTTGAAATGATAAACATTAGCATGCGACTAAACATGTCATTAGATTCATCTAACCGTTACAGTACCGTAGCTTTTGTTAGGAAACTTGTCTGTTACATTAAAATTAACACAGCAACAGGGCAGGTTCATTTCCTTCACAACATTATAACTTAATTACATTTTAATGTTCAATTATTCCATTATTATCATCCAATCTTCTCATATATTCAGACTAAGGAAGGCAGTGAGATCTGTAACCTCTTGTGGTTTGCTGTATTGGTTGAATTGCATGAGGTTGTTTTCCAGCGAAGTTGGCATGGAATGCATCATCAAGTAGGCACAGATGGTCTGGTGGGACACCTAATATATCACTGAGCTAGATTAAGTGTTTAAACTAAAGCAATACTCATGGGAAGAACAACTGTTCCCTAATTTCTTGATGTATGTCACTGCAGTTACTTAATTGGAGCTTTAACTGATTCTTAGACTCAATGTAGCTCTGATGCAGTCAGGTAAATAAAGAAAGACTCTCTTGTTTCTGGTTTGCTTTTAATTTTCATGCAAACAGGTTTGTATAGAAAACATATGAAAGGCTCTCTAAGTTGTACAGCTTAATTGGTTTAATGCTTTCATGGCATAATTGAAATAGCTGAAGTGTTCTTGAGCAAAATATGCATGTAAAGCAATTGACTCTTAACTCAAGTGGCACTTTCACAGCAAGGTTGTTGACCTGCTGCTGTACCCTGCATCCCAGAGGGTGTTGCGGGGTTCACCTTCTTAAGTTTTTGTTAAGTTGAAGGAAATACTACAACTACTTTCTCACTTTGTGCATGACACACCACCAACTTGGGCTTGTGTGTTTTGTAGGCAGTTATTGTTGTTGTTATACACTGAAATAAAATAAAAAGAATGCCTATTTTGCTTCAATCACAGGCATTTTAACTCAAGGTAAATAGCTGGTCAAATAAGATGTGACTCTTTTCTAGATGATAAATATCTCATTTAGTGAAACTCAGCAACAGTTCATAACTCTCATGGCTGAATACTTACAGTGGCTGTGAACAGGAAGCGGAAAACTATCAAATGACTACGGCTCTCTGTCACCTTAGATTACCAGTGTCACCATCACCAGGATCTCAATGAAATCTGTTGCTGGGCTTACCACAGTGAACAGTAGAAAACCGACACTAATGAAGATTAGAAATGCTTAAGTGGAGCTCAAAAGGTGTCTGACTCTCTCGAGTATTTGTTGTCTCCCTCCTGTGGATTAAAACATGATTTCTGCCTTTCACTGTTAATTTATCCTAACTGAGCTCAACAGTTCAGATTAAGGACTTGTAGCTGGCGCCAGCATGTTGCCGTAGTTCTGTGGCTCACTTCAGTTGCTTTGAGACAGGGTGCTCCATCAGTTTGACATTATCAATGGATTCCAGTTTGGCTTTTCTCAGACACTTGGACTTAAAAGCCCTGCAACTATTTTCAAAGCGTGTTTGATTTCAATGGCCCAGTTACTTGACTAACCAGTGAGCTAGAAGAAAAGTCACAAATGCAGAAATATGAAAACACCGAAACAATCAGGATGATTGTATATTCATTGTCATCAGTACTTTTTTTTTTTACTATTAGCACAATGAATAAACAAATCTAAAATAAAATAAAATAAAAATAGTGAAATTAGTTTACAGTTTACTTACAATGGTAAAACAGAAAACCCTTTCTGGGCATATATAAGAATCTGGAGGCGATTGAATCAATTATCAAAGGTACTAATGAATTAATTTTCATATTTGTTTTGACTGATTGTTTTGCATTTTTTCAGTGCTGGAAGATAACAAATAGTAGATATTTGCTTTAGAACTTTGTTTGAGAACAAAGGCTACTCTGTTAGTGGATCCTGGCTCACATTCTAGTTGTGTAGGTGTGTGTGAACAACATGGCGACTGTAGTACCTGGTGGAATGGAAATGGGAATGAGATGGGGTATGTTTCTGGTATGCCAGGACACACTGATGGACTGGCGTTCCTTATGCTGTTGTCTTTTTTTTGTCACAGGACCAGAGGGAAGGACCTCTTACTCTGCCTTTGAAAGAGCTCACGTCCATATCTAAGAGCAAGGTAAGATAGATCACTCCACTGGGATGATGCCTGTGATGGGTGGGTAGGAAAGATTTGGTGCTTCAATGTGCGTGCTGTAATGAGACCAGAGGATATGGGAATTAGCGTATCTTCTTTCCTTCTCCCATTCTAGCCTCAGGTCAAGATAGCCCTACATTGAGATGACTCCTGTATACACTGTACATCAAACATTTATCAGCTAAAATTCAACTCGGTCACCTTTCATGTGAGCTCAGTGTGGAGGCCCGTCTAGTTTATCTATTGAGGTCCATATCAAATATGTTTGTCAGTGCAGGCGTGGGTATGTGAGTCTCCTCTGGGTCACAGTGGAAGCGCTTGCCATCGAACAGGAATCCTATTACATTTTGTTATGATTTGGAAGTATAAAAATGTGGGGACAGGATATCATTGCGAAGTTGGCCTGCCTCAAGAGCTCTCTATCACTGGGGCCTACCAAAAAGTGAGCCAAGATTTTCATGCATCCCTATCTGTGGACTGATTAATCTTTAGATTTTGCTACTCAGAACAGCTGCCATCAGAAAGACATTGGAAGCCATAGCTATGTTTCCATCAATCTTCACGATTGATGCAGTGTCAGCAGAAACTCTGTGAAAATTTCTGAATAGAAGACTGATGTAAGAAGATTTCAGCCACCAGAGCTTGTTATCATGTACCTTCAGTGTTCTCCAACCCTGCTTGTGGGCGTTTAAGGCCTTAAGTAGCCTATATAGGATCACACATCCTCGTCTGTCTCTCCACCTTAAATCACTCAATTGGCTTCCGAGAGGAACAGCAGAGACTTACACCTGCACAACATTTATAGGCTTCATTCCACTAACTATGAGCTAATTTTGGGCTCTCAGGAAGCAACCGGACTCTGAGGAAACTGAAAACAAGCACTTGGAGATGATGTTTTCCAGTGATGTTGCAACTCTTTGCTAATGTGATGTCCTCGTTTCAGTGGACTCTGTTGATTGTATCATTGTGATAACGGTTTGTTATTAACAGAGAGAACACTCTAACTTAGACTGCATTTGGTCATTTAGTGGGCGACTGTTTTAGAGCAGCTTGAGTGCAACACAAGCTGATGATTATCCGCGTAGACTGCGAAATCTGACACTTAAGCCTTAGTTATAATCATCAGACATGTTTTGAATATTTTTTGTTTGTTTTGTTTTCAGGTCAACATGACTGATATATATGTGTAAAAGGCTAGGCAATGTCAATAATTAGATTCAGTATATATAATTATAGATAAATGGTTTTGTTAAATATTTTTGTTTAAAGGGTGATTTTGAGTGAAAGTCAAAGAAAACAAACAGTTAACAGTGTTTGTGTGTTTGTGTTCACAACATGACCACCACATGATCAACATTACAAATCGACACAGAGAAACAATTATGTTATAAAATCTAACCCCCTAACCAGCCAGGAAATTTATTATGCATAAAATAATAATTTTATATCACGATATAATTATTATTGTTATATCGATATCCTCTTGACCCATACATACATATATCCATATATTCATACATATATCAGTCTGTTATCATTTCTATTAAACCTTTCTTTTCCCTGTATATTTGCAGTCCTGAAACAAAAGCTGTACAATGGCTCGGGACAAGGATGTCTCAGCGTCTGGAGGAAAGCTCACCGAGAAGGTCACTCAAGGTAAAGTGAGCTTAAATCAGCTTAGAGTCTTTTGTATCCAGACACTAATTAAGACAGACAACATGAGTTTTAAACATAACTTATATGTTACGTGTTACGAATGGTCTAACCACTGATACTTGTCATGAGCTGTTTCATTCTGTTAACTGTGTTATTATGTAGAATACTATCATCGAATGGGATTGAACTTTTATTGTTGCTTTTATATTATGCCAGATACCTCACACTTTTCTGCAGTCAGAGGGACCAGGTGTTGTTTGATGGCGACAATGAGGCGTGTTTCCATTCTTATTTTGCTGCCAAATGTAATTCGGTGAGAAAGCAAATGTGGAATATTATTATTCACAGTTGTGTGAATTGATCTCCGCATTGTCCATCTCTACTGCTCTCCCTGTGGAGATTGCAGAAGAAGAACTGGGGAAGAAAGAAGAGGAGCAACTAAGGAGCTGCTGCTTTCATCCACTGATCCTTCTGTCGTAAGTCATGGCCGACTGGCTAAAGGTGAGAACAGAGTTAATTTATTCCTCTGTTGAATCCAAGATAATTTAATTTCACACCCCATATGACCCAGCCTACATAAAAAAAGTTTATTAAATTAAAGGAAGATTTAATGGAGGCAGTTGAATAAAGAAACAATTAACTGGCTGCAATATTTGAGTCATTTTTATATGGTTTACAGTCACAGAATAAACCACTCTAAAAATATTTGAGTGCCATTTCATTTATGTTTGGTCATTTGGTCAGGTGAGGTCTCCAGAATATCTGGCATTCATATGTTGGTGTTTCCACTGTAGATCCGTGGCACTCTGAAGAGCTGGACCAAGCTGTGGTGTGTGCTGGAAGCAAGTCCTGCTCATCTATAAACCACAAAAATGGCCAGTGGGTGAGAGCGGTGCTGCTCAACCTGCGAGTTGTCGAGAGGCCTCAAAGAAGGGCGGCTTCTGCTAAACTCTTCCACCCGCTGGAGCAGTCCATCTGGGCTTGTCAAGGTTAGAATACCATAAGATACAGATGTACACCGATCAGTGATCTAGGTAAATCATGAGCGGTGAGTTGGCGTATTCAGGTTTGGACAGTGGAAATAACATTTATTAAAAGTGGAATGATGGTTTCGGCACAAAGTAGAGAAGAACAGACTGTAATTCGCATATAAGGTTTTGTTACCTTTAGACGAAACCAGTCTCTAGTTGTTTCCCTGTCTTTGCTAAAAGCCAAACCATCTGCTGGTTTGTAACTTCATATTTACATTATGAACATGAGGCGATGCTAATCTTCCCATCTAACTCAGCAAAAATAAGCACATTTCCTAAAATATCAAGCCATTCCTTTAACTGTACCTTACGCAACTTCATTTATCTTTATATTGCATTGGAAAAAATCTGATCATAATTCCATTATTTATTATATATAATAGATTGATTGCATATGCTTTATTATACAGACAGTGCAGCCTGTTTCTTTCAATGATGAATAAAATAAAATGAAAACAAAAGACAATCGGAAAGGATTTTCCATTAAAACAAACCCCTTTGTCCTCTGCAGTTAAAACAAATAGTTAAACAGATGTGGATATTAACTGTATAATTAGAAACTCATCTTTGTTTAATGGGACGAACCTGAAAATTATATGTCCAACCAGCCATTTCATATTGGCAAGAACCCATTTGCAGCTCTGTTCAAATCCACTCCAGCTGTGATTTGGTATTCATCACTAATCTCGCATTTAAGTGTTTTCCTTTTGTTTGTGCCATGAAAAGGCTTGAATCACAATTAGAGATCTGTGTTTTAAATTGCAAGCGTTCCTTCTCTCCCACTGTCCTCTTCGCTATTGAGTAAACGCTTCACTTGTTTTGACTTCTGTGCCCTCTGTCCCTTCTCATGGCTTATTTGCATAATGACATACTCAGGGTCGTTTCCTCTGTTGCACATATAAATGATTAAAAACTGAAAAAAGAAACACAAACACTACAGGTGTAATGAAATCACAGAGAATCTTAATGCCATCTCAAAGAAAAAGAGAGCGAAGATCAAACTGACTGAACGCGTAATCAAGACATTGACAATAATACCCTTTGAGCTGTGCTGAACCTGTTTCTGCTCTCAACAGGGTCCTAAAGGAGAAGCAGTGGGCTCCATCACGCAACCATTACCCAGTGCCACCATCTTCCGTGCTGCTCTGAGTCTGATGGTAAGAGACAGGTCATTCACACTTGTCAATTCACTTTATCAGCTGATATTGGTGGGAACTATCAGATATTGATTCAGGCTTCAGAAAGCCATACCCTACTGGTAGAATTGGTGTCTTTTGTTACAGAAATGGAACCTGGAAATGTTCATTCACCACTGTAAACTTTAACTAAACATTAATGTCTGTATAAGTGTAAGACAGTCGACTGTGACTATACACTGTCATGTTTTCCTGTTAACTAAGGCCAGTTGGAGATATAAAGGAAAACAGGTTGTCCTCATTCAGTTTTAATCCCATTTTTTAGTTATATTTTTGTTGTTTCATATTTTGTTGAAGAACAAACTGTTGTTATGATACTGCACTTACAGGCATATAAGACCCAAATACACCATGCTACTTACAAACACAAAAATGCACTGTACAAAATAGTACCCTGTATAACAAAGAAACTACATCTGGCCTTTCACAAACACAGTAAAAGAAATTATATTCAGTGCAATTTGTATGAAAGAAAATAAAATACAAGATAATCACTGTAGGTAAATCTGAGCGCAGTTTCACTCAATTAGTTGGGATAGGATATGTATGAGCTGTGCTGAGATAAAACAAGGATGTGTTGTGTGTTACAATTCGCCAGAGTTTGGTGAGGTAAGACAAAGATGAGGCAAAAGGAGGCATTAAGAGAAAATGAATATATCATAGAACAGAGGAAACTGAATAGTGAGAGGGAGGACTCTGAGTTGTAAGCAAATTGATGTTTGATTTTACAAAAGACGCTTTACAAGATCATTTCCACATAGGTTGCCCTGCAAAGTTCATCAGTGGGTAAAGTAGCAACAGGTTTCAGCTTACAGCTCCAGCTCTGTACCCTGGTTCCTGGGTCCAGGTTGAAACATCCAGTCCAGTCTGGACCTTCCTTTGAGTCTCTCTCCGTGGTGCTGAAACGTCACAGAAGCCAAATCAAAAATGTCCACAATGGCTTCCTATTTACTACCCAATGCACAGAATTGTCTTACACCATTTTCTGGGTCTAAATGTGAACAACACAGATATGTTTTTCTGCATGTTAATAACTCCTGAGACCTTTCTGTGGGTCGATGCTGGATGGATGCCCCTTAGAGCTGGCTCCTGGAAGTGCTCCAGCCTGCTGAAGAGGACCAAGGATCCGTGAGGGGAAGGAGGACATGAGCACAGTAGCCACTGGTGGAGAACACTTATTAATTTCTACAGCCTCCTCCGAGCCTACAACATGCACGGTTTCCAGTGAGTTGGGAAATTAAACCTGTGTTGCAACTCACTTTTAATTCCCCCATTAAGTCTTTCCATTTTTTGTTTTACATCCACCATTACTCTATCCACCTGTCTTCCAGGTTCAGTGACAGCGACTATTTGAAAAAGACCTGACCTCTATTCAGATAAGTCAGGACCGAGGGAGAGCAGGACCATGAGAGTCAGACCCAGAAGGCCTGGAGAAGAGTGAGGAGAGTGACAGCGACACGCCAGAGCGCCAAGACGACTCCATACATTGACCTGGATCCTAATGAACTCAAGTAGAAACCAGACCTGGAACAGTCCCACGAGAGCTGAGATAGATAAAGAGTTTGTTTCAGATCTCTTCCTCTCACACAGAGCCTAAAGTTAAAAAATATATAGGAGTAGCTCAAGTGTGTTTGCAGCTTTAGGACATGGTCTCAAGGGATTTTGAGCAACCATCTTTAGCCTGAATTAAAATCTCAGCTTTTTTCTTATAAGTTTTTATTTTCATAATGAGGAGAAATTAGTATGTTCCTCTGCTGGAAGGAGAAGAAAACTGTAACATGGACAGGCTTTGATCACTGTTTGTGTGGGTGTCTGCAAGGGACGGCAGTGGTATGACGACAAGTGTGAAAAGTGCATATGTATTTCTATACTGATGAAATCTGACTTGACAGCTCACTAATTAAACAACACCTACTGAAGACAAGGCAATGTTAATAGTTAGGAGCTAATTAAAGCCCCTGTTGCACACCAGTTGCACACGCAGCCTTATCAAACTTTGAAGCATGTGGACAGTATCCCAGTATCACAAATCACAAATTTGTCAGAGGGGTTTGCAGTCTGTCTTCAGACCTCGAACTCAGACACTCAAACCTTTAACGGGGAAAAATGAAGACTGAGAATGAAACAAACACAAAAAGAAGAGAGAGACAAGGATAACATGAACACAAGGGAGGAGGAAAGAAAGAGAGAGGAGGAGAGAGGGTAAGGAAGAGGGACTCCTTAGGGACAAAGATCTGTTACGTGGAAGGAGGCACTGACATCCAGGACAGGAGAGGTAGTAGGATGGCTGAAAGTCCAGCTACAGAGAGCTTGGAGTGAAAAGAGAACATACAGCCAGGACACTAATGTGCTTGAGGGAATAAATAAGCAGAGGGTCTGGAGATGCAGTGCAGCATTATTTCGGGCTACTTGCACAATAAACATCTCTGCCTTTTCTTCTCCAGGCTGGTGAGGCTGCCCAAACAGAGACAGTATCAGAGGAGAATAAATCTCTGATCTGACTTTGGCTAGCAGGTCCACTTGGCATGGACTCCTTCCGTCCATGGTGTTGCTCACCTTCATCCTGAGCCAAGATCCTCTTAGACAAACTTCCTCTGACTACTACTACCATGCAGACTTCCTGTCAGAGTACGTCCTATTTTTGTTTGCCCTAAGGCTTTTGCAGTTCGCCAGTAATTTAGACTTTCTTAACTCAGCACCATTTTTGCTTTGTGCCATCCTTCAAGTTGTACAGACATCCTTGAAAATAGCCTGCACACCACCAAAGTGTTGTTTTTAATTAAAGGATCCAGGAGATGTTTGAATCCAAAAGCGTTAGTCTTAGTTTCCTTTGACTGGCCTAATTCTCAGGGCTGCAATTGAAGAGAACGCCTACAACCGGATGGAAGAAGGTGGTGAAGTGGTACATCTCTGGGTTTTACAAAAGCCAAAGGTTAGCAGAATAAACATGTACACCTGACTCATGTTGATGAGCTACACATATTCATTTATATACAGTAATGTTATACTAACAGCACATTTTTGTTGGTTTTAATCCACAGGGTTGAAGAAGCCTTACAACCCAGCCAGCCTAATATTGGGGAGACATACTGCTGTACGTGGCTCCACCAGAGGACCAACAGCAAGAATCTCTACATCGCTGGTAACAGCAGCTCTATAAGCAAACGACGGTCATTCCAAGAATAATATCAGCAGAGACTGAATACATATGCTATGATGAATGTACGACTGATGGTTGGTTTTACGATGTGCATCACCAAAATTAGCTCCCCGTATCTCCAGTAGAATTCAAGTTGACTGTGTGTTTTCAGGTATCCCATCATCCTCCTCCGTGTCAGCTTTCTACGCCAGCAACAGGAAGGATGGATTCTGTGTCAGCGGCAGCACTTTGCCAAGTCCAAGTTTTACGGCACAAACACACACACGTAGCTAAACCAATTGCTCACCTTAAGTATACAAAAGTATGCCAGTATTTATTCAGTTGTGAGTTTATTTCTTTGCTGTTCTAACTCTCATGCCTGTTGGCTGTATTGTTCACACAGGAAATTCCCTGTCGGCCATATTAGACGGGAGGCTCTCGGCTCACTCTTCTCAACCGAGAGGACTATGTGATGAACATGCCTCACGCCCACTGTAAAGGTCAGAATGCATCCTGTGCACCTGATCGCACTGCACGAAAAGCAGTTCGTTTAATCTCCTGTCTCAAGTTTTACCCACTGTTTAAACAGCACAGTACACAAACTGTCAGAGAGGCAGAGTAGATTGATGGGGGTAGAATACAACACTCATGCAGCATTTGTTTTGTAGCACGCTGCATGTGCGGAAGTAAAATCAATGAACATTTGTCTTTTTTTTTCGTATATCCAAGACTTGAGTGTTACTCTGTTTGGGTCTAGTTTGTAATGTACTATTAATCTAATCCATACCTTTCACTTGAATTGTCAATGACTTCCATACTTTGCTTTTTCCAGTTATCTGAATCCAACTGAAATTTATGGTGCTTGTTTATATGGTGGCATCCTGTACGGCACCATGACCCTGGAGCTGGGTGGCCAGGATCACCATTGCATGTGAGAAACAGGCTACAGCAACAGCTGGAGTTCAACGAAGGTACAACTGTGTTTTCAAGTTAACTGACATAAGAGTAGAAAATAACTTAAGTGCTTCCAGCTGTGGTAAAATAGCAAACCCAGGCATCTAGAAGTGTTCAGTAATAAACTTTATGAGGGGAACTCATCCTCAAATCCTTTAGAGATGAGAAAGTACCTAGAGTTTGGAACAACAACAAAAACAAACAAAAAGTGGTTATCACATTAATTTTCTGAACATCTCACCTCCACTCCATCACCAACCTCTCTATTCCACTCCTTCACCCTCCCCTGCAAAACATCCCACCTCCATCCCCTGATTGACACCACCTACTGTGTTACCCCATCATGAACTAGCGGCAGGTACATGTCACGAGCACAAATTTAATTCAATACTAATCAGGATATATTGGGTTCTTAACTACTTTGATATAATAATAATTCTTATTTTTAACATTTTTAACATGTTGTAATTTTCATCCAGCAGCATTGCATCCTTAAGATCGAGTGAATTATTGGAACAGGGCGTTAGTGGAGTATGTACCTAATGGAAACTGGCCAGTTAGCCAAATTTAATTGAAAGTTGATGGTTGTTGTTAGCTTACTTTCTTCTGTTGTTAATTTGTTGTTAAATGTAGTTGAAGCCCTCGTCTCCGCAGCTCTCTAACACAACAAACCACGTATTATTCATGTTTTAACATCCTGCAGACAAAATGCAGATGAGACACAATAAAAAACATCTTTTTTCCACAGTAACTGCAGCAAGTAAACTATGTATGCATATACCTCTCCTTTTCTTGCCCTCTAAATCCTCTCCCTCCTTCCTTTGCTTTTTCTTCCTCTCCATCTCTCACTTCTCCTCTTACTTTGTCTTTCTCTTGTTGTCCTATTCCACCCTCTTTTTCTTCCTTTCTCCTCGCTGTCCATTTGTTCTTCCTCAATCATTCCTCCCCTTTGTTTTGTTTTTTTCCTTTCCTTTCCCTCCCCTCTTTGTCTTTCCCGTGTCTCTTCTCTCTCCTCCAGCCATTCCTTGGCAGCAGCGACAGTGTCAATCAGATCTCGGGAAAGATCAAGCTGGGAAAGGAGGTGTTAGCTACGCTAGAAGGACACTGGGTAAGACACATTTTACTGCTGACTGCCTGTATGTTATTGAAGGAATAAAACAACATGTACTGTAATGTATGCTTCTTTCTAAGTAGTAATAGTAGAGATAAAGAAAACAGTGGAAGAGAAGGGCCCAGGTAGAATCTGTCTTAAGGAGAGATTTTGACTCCACCCACAGGACAGCGAGATCTTCATCAATGACAAGAAGACAGGAACAGTGGACACCTTCTGGAACCCAACAGCAGAGCTGAGACAGAGTCGGTTGACCCGCTGCACCGTCCCACCAGAGGAGCAGGGAGAGTATGAATCAGAGAGGTACACATAGATATCATTAACTATTTATTGTTTACCTTCATTGTATGCATTCGTTTTTTTGTTTGTTTGTTTGTTTGTTGTTGTTTTTTTGTAAACTGAACTTGTCGTCCTTGTCCTCCCTCTGTCCATCAGACTGTGGCAGCACGTGACGAGGGCCATCAACAACAAGGACCAGACAGAGGCCACCAATGAGAAGTTCATTCTGGAGGAAGCTCAGAGGAAGTCGGCTCGCGAGCGAAAAGCCAAATGCGAGGAGTGGATCCCTGCTCTGTTTGAGCAGGACCCCGTCACCGGAGAATGGCATTACAGATATGCCGAGTGAGTGATTATTCCCCTGCTGCCTGTGAGCTGGTATTAATGTATGGCAGTTAAGTTTCCCCAGCTTCCCTGTTGAGTTGTGCAGTGTAACAAGGCGCCATCTAGTGGTGATTTCCTATTACTGTAGGGTTGATGTCCAGCAGAGTGTAATGCAAATGTTTTTCACTGGAAAAAAGTGAGAGTATTGTACAGTCATATCAGGTGAAATGATGTGGGGGGCAATTTGGATCTTGTCACATTTTTTCTCTTCTGTCTCTATCTACTTCGTACTTCTATTTTTGGTTTCATTCTCTCATTGTTTCCTTTATCTGCCTCCACCTTGTAAATCACACTGTTTTTTCCTCTCTCTCCCTCTCTCTCTCTACGGCTCATTGTTTCTCTTTTTGTGTTTCTTGTCCCCCTCTCCAGCACAAGGCCATGGGATCCACTCAACGACCTGATCCAGTTTGAAAAAGATGGCTGCATCCAGACCAAGGTCCGACACCGCACCCCTATGGTACGTTCTGGCAGTCTTATTAGTCTGAGTAACCAGGGGCCGCGGAGGGACAATTGCAAGTGCCAGGTAGGTCGTCCCGATCGAAAACCGCCATTTCAAAAAAAAAAAAAAAAAAAAAAAGCATCACGCCGCCTCAGCCGCCTCAGCCACCTTCCACGCAGCACCCGTTCCACCGTCTTCGTTGTCACTTCTTCTCTTTGTGTCATCATCGCTGTGCTTCCACCGCCGTCGCCGCCTCTGCTCCTCTTGTGTCTCTGCCTCTATTATTTCTTTTCATACTCTGACACCTGCTGTTCTCTCTGTATGGGAGGGAAGGGCATGTCACACTTCATACTAAAGTAAGTGGATAACAAGGTTTCCTTACTTTTTGCCTTTTTTGAAGAAGAAAATAATAATTCTACTTGAAAGAGTACATGTTCCACACCAGTAATATACGGAGAGATTGTTTGCCTGTAGGCTCCAGATGTACTTCAATTGTCATGAACTATTATATAACTAACTATTATTAAGAGTGCAACAAGGATTAGAACGTCTCCACAGACCCTGTACTATCACTGCTGGATACTGCACTCAGTTTAGCCTGTGCAAGTGGAGGCAGAATTTATCGCTTCAAACCAAATTTAAAATTTTAGAATTAAAATTTAAAAAATTTAACATGAGATTCGTGACTGGACCTCAGTGAGTGCATTGTTCTTCAAGTATATTACAAATGAGCATGACACCATTTGATATCAGTATAGAGTGAGTTTCTGAATGTTGCACAATATTATACTCAACTGTCAGCTGTAATCAATATTTAAATAGAGTCAAAATAAATCAAATCACTGTGTGTATCATGAAAGTTGTCACTCATGGTGACAAACTCAGCCCACATCCTTACTGTTTTGGTTCAGCAGACAGTTCTAATCTAACACCCTCCACATTATCTGTTCAGCACCACATTGAAGACAGACAGACAAGTTAGCAGCTAGCTGGCAAACATAGTGGAGCTCTCATAACAGATGGTTATGTCCCATACGAAGTCCACAAGAGAGAACAGCTTCATCTGCTTCATCCATCTCATCAACAGACCACTGCCATTGATGCCTGGTTGCCTCAAGGCGGCCGTCATGCCCTCCTCACCTCTCACCTGTCCTCATCTTCATTTTGTTTGTTTCTCTGTCGTGTCGTATGACTCTGAACTTGACTGAGCCTGTTGGTCCTTCGAGTTATGCTGAGAGGCTAAAGGCTGCTGTGTAATCATTGGCCGCATTTTTGCCACCTGTGTGTGTGTGTGTGTGTGTGTGTGTGTGTGTGTGTCTAAAGTAACCACCTGCCAAGTGCCCAAGCCAGTGAAGTTTCTCTTGGATGGACCGTTATCCGTCACAATCAGTACTTTAAGGTTTCGGTTTGAATTTGTCAAACTTTGCCTCTGCTGGGCACCACATTGTCTCCCAGATAAATTCAAGCTTTTCTCAGGCAAAACAAAATGCACCTTTGAATCAGAAAGAGTCCTACATAGTTAAAAAGAATTACCTCTTGATCTGAAATAAACCTCCTTCCTTAATTTATTATCTGTGGACTTGGACGTTTTGACCTTCAGGTGTTTCTCATGCAAAATCTGAACTGTTTTTAACTGAAATCAACCTATTTTGTCAGACAAAGATGTCAGGCCCACCAAATTTCATCACATTAAAAAAAGCACTGAGAATAAGAGCTGTAATCCAGTCAGAGTTTAATCCCTTTGAACTGAATCATTTTAATGTACCAGTTCTTGGCAGGTTTGGTTCGTTTTGGATGCTGGTTGTGTATCATTGTTGGATGTAATTTACTGATGTACCGGCATGCCTCACACAGCTGCTATTACTGCGCCGACTAGCATGTTTGTGTGGGAGAGTGTGCGGGGGAGAGCTCTTGCATCATAGCCCTGTTTTGCTGTATTGATGTGTATTTAAATAAGTCTGTTCTAAGTCTTTCTTTGTACTTGTGTGGATGCCAGCATACAGAATGTTATTTGGTTGTAGCTGGTGTGTGTGGCCTATTTTTTGACCTGTCTATCTTTACCTGTTTGTGTGTGTTTATGTGTGTATCTGTGCACGCGTGTGTGTATAGGTAACGGTGCCAAAGAGGAAACACAAGAGTGACAAACCCAAAAGCCCAGAGAGTGGCTGCTCTTCACCTGAACCCGACCGCCAAGACTCATCTGGCAGCGAAAGTGAGTCATTAACACTCAAATGCAGATGTACACACTTCATAAAATATTCTGTACTTTTTATGGTAAAACTCAGTACTTGGTTATATTGAACTAAAACACATAATCTAAATATCACAGATATAATATTATTACAGATAGAAAGCAGCTCAGTGATCAGGTCAAATAGGTAAAACCTAGGCTAAATTTGGAGACATGTTAAAGAGTTTTTACTATAGACTATATATTATTACATTTTAGTGTGAAGCAGCTGACATTTTGGAATATCATCATGGACACTAAATGAGTGTGTAGACTATAGGCTGAGTATTACAACCTGTAAGATTGTACAAGTTAGTGAACAGCATATGCTGATGGTGTTAGTTATTTCTCCTGTGTTGGTGGGGAGTGATGGTGTAGGATCTTGCTTGTACTTCATATTTAATTCAGTTAAGTGTACATACCCAACATTAGAATCTGAAATTGTCATAAACTCTAAGCTAATAGGGCATTTTTGTCTTATTGTCTTATTTATGTCTGTTAACATATCAGTTCCCCCAAAAGCACCTTAGAGGGTCCTGAACATTTCTCTGGTGTTTGCCTCAGATAGTAGCATTAGTTATCCAAGTATTTTCTATGTGTTTGTGGGTTAAACTACAATGCAACTATGCTCACAATTGAGGAGGCAGTTAATCATTTTTTGTGTAATAAACAGTCATCACAATCAAAACTAGCACTGTTGCAAATCAACATAAATGTGACAGTAACAGTAACTTCATGTACTTAATAAAAAAAAAATGCCTACTGGTGTGATCCTGAAAACTTAGATTTTATTAGTTTATTTTATTTTTTTTATTAAAGTCTATTTAAGTATTAAAATGCATGTCTTACATTTAATTTTGTAAACACTGCAGAAAATTCTTTTTAACACTTTGTTGCAGGACACAAAAGCAAGCATAACAGTCGGCTGAGGAAAAAAGGAGCTGACCTCAGTGAACTTCAAAGTGCCATTGAATCTATAAAGCAGACACAGGAGGACTAACAGGTGAGGGCATCAGCCACACCTTACCATGAGAAGAATACAATGCTTACCTTTGGAGCACCTACACATAATTTCTCTGTGTTTTCAGGAGCATCAGTGTGCTGCGGAGTCGTGAGGCAGGCCGGGTGGAGAGCGGCTCCTTCCTACAACAGCGCGACTACGTCATCATTGTTTTTCTCATCCTCCTTCAGGTCCTGATCAACTATGTTTTTAAGTAGCAGCCACATCCCAGAGAGAGAGTGATGCCCTTACACACACACACACACACACATACACACACACATACATACACACATGTATTCTCACACTCTCTGAGCCTTAGGCGTCACACTGGTGTACTAAGAGACACAGACTTTGACCTTTCACAATAAGTGACGACAACAGTCCCCTCCAACTCTCTGTCTCTGTCTTTATTAAATCCAACTGCACATGTCCAGAAAAGTGGAGATTTCAACACAAAAAGAGACTTTTTAAAACTCTTATTTATTTTTAACCAGTCCATTCCAAAACTCTTGAGAGATCCACAGATTTCAAAGCGGAGAGGAGCAGCGAGAAGGAGAAGTTGATGGAGGTGAGATTTTGGTGTGATGAAGTCTCGGCTGCCACTCATTGATTTGCCTTGATGTAAGAGGCAGCAGCCATTTTTTAGCTGTTCTTTGTGTTTTTTTTGTTTTTTTCCCGATGGAGTGGAACTACTCTGTTGATTCACATTTCACCTCAAACAACAGGGAACCATGACTCAGATGGTAACACAGATAGAAAAAAAAAAAACCTTTAATTTTAATGTTTTTTTTATTGTTTTGTTTCTTTGCTTGGTGTGTCCTTTGTGAATAGGGGTCTGCTTGGGGAAAAAACATTGATAAGGGAGAAAAAAAACAAAGTGGTCCAAATCTATGTGAGTTTTATTTTTTTATTATCACACACTTTCATATCGGCTGGGTTTTTGATCATGTGGAAACGGACAAGAAAGATAAATAACACAAGTGATATTGTCAAAAGGAACAGAAGCTATAATTTCTGCTGTATAATAAAACTTTACCTTTTGTATACAGAGTCAATGTTTAAAAAAAGAGGTCAGATGTTTGACACAACGTCATTGTATACTTTAGGTAGCATGTACAGACAGGAGTGTGGTTAGGACATTAGCCCTATGTACAGTATTTTGTTTCAAGGCACAAATGCACTGGAAATGTTTATACCACAATACTTTTACATTTCTGCTCTGAGGAGGATGAAAGAAGATGATTTTTGTGATTTTTAATGAGCTTCAGTGACCACTGCCCTAGTTTCAGGTAAAGGGACTATGTCAGAGTGTTTGTAGTGAGAAGTTGGCCTCAGCAAGGCAAAACATGGAGTCACCACAGCTAAGTGATGCAGTCTTAGACCTAATGACATGTTAAAGGAATAGAATAGGGAATGCACTTATCTGACAGTTGATGAGAAAAATCGATGCCACACTCATATCTGTCTGTTCAAGACAACTACCACTCACACAGACTGGTAACAGAAGAGAGCAACCAGCCTGGCTCTGTCCAAAGGTAACATATTTACTCAAGTTACTGTAAGAACTACATGTACTGGTTTTACAGAAGGTTATGTGTCAGGGTATTTCTGATCATTATTGTGAAGCTGCCATGTAAGCAAGTAGTTACTGCTAAAAATGACTCGATTCAGCTGAGTTAGGCTACTTGTTAAGCTAAGCTAATTGGCTGCTGGCTTTAGCTTAATATCTAACGTTCTGTCAATCTTCTCATCTACCTTAAAGCAAGAAAGTAAATAAGTGTATTTCCTAAAATGAGTTCTAGCTATTTCTTTAAAATGACTCATTTGGCCTAGAGAGAGGACTCCAAAATGTAAACAAAGACTCCAGACTAAGCCATGGAAAAGAAAGTCCTTAGCTAATGCTATCTTGGCAAAGTTTAGAGCATCAATCATCGCTTCCAGTGCTTTTGCGCCTCAGATGTTAACCAAGAAAACTAGAGATAGATACTTTAGTAAGCTACAATTGAGAGGAGAAGATAGACTTTTTCTACTTACTACTATCACCATAGTATACCATTCCAAATGTACTCAAGTACCAGCCAAACTCAGTGTGTAGAGTAGGAGTCGGCCCTGTTCACTGTGTAAATATCCAATGGGACGGCTCGTTCCTCGCGAGTAGCGCGTGGCGTTTCAACAACACCAAGGTTCGCAATACAGACACTCCCGCGCTCTGTGCACAAGCCAGTCTTCTCAACTTTGTGTGTCTTTGTGTCCACTGCTCTGTAGATACACATGGACATAGGTAAAAAAAAACAAAACAAAAACATATTAGTGGGGTACACAATTAGATTCCAATTGAAAATGTATCCAGATGGCCTCAAGATGTTTCTGTTATTCAGCAGTACTTACTTGCACCTTTTGAAAATTTAAACTCTCAGAAATATATGGATGACATCATACCCTGAAAATGTACAACCTTACGAGGACTGTGGCTTATGAAGACTGAGGTAGTTTTGAATTTTTGAAACAGAAACAGTATGCTAGATGAATTGCACAGTATGCAAGAAGACAAATAAAGTCCAGAATTAAACAGCCCACATAATAGTTGCTCATGAGGACTGACAAAGTTAAGGTCCCAGCGGTATAGGTTGATACTGAACATTTAGTTGACACTGACCTTTAGCTGTGTATGTTTTCAGTATCGGCCATGGATGCATGGAGGCAGCATATAAGTACTCATACCTGACCTTTATACCGCAGTCTATCAGGATTTTCTTCAGAGTAAGTAACTGTAGCAAGTAACTGCTAACTGAGGCCATTCAAAAAGATCTAACCCACTTATGGACCATATTGGAGCATTGATTTTGTATCTCTTTGCCTGTCATGATGTTAGCCTTGTCAACGTTTACATATCCGATTGCCTCCGCCGTCAGCAGACTGTTAAGCGATAAAAACTTTGTAACGCTAACACAGGTATAAAGAAAAACTGGTAGCATCGTCGGGAGCCAGCTGTACCCCCC